>JAQBSW010001495.1:0-131912 GCA_029291075.1 Eudiplozoon nipponicum | reverse complement strand
TACATATACATATACATATACATATACATATACATATACATATACATATACATATACATATATATATACATATACATATACATATACATATATCATATACATATACATATACATATACATATACATATACATATACATATACATATACATATACATATACATATACATATACATATACATATACATATACATATACATATATATATACATATACATATACAATATATATATATATATACATATACATATACATATACATATATATATATATATATATATATAAACTATGCTGAGGTGAATACCATGATAACCACAAAAAGTTTGATAAATGAACTCGATTAAGATTATACTGAAGCAGCAGTTGTTTATAATAGGTGATCTTCACAATTTCGATTAAATTATAATGTCAGTACAATTGACAGGTTTGTCAGATAATATAAAGAAAGCCGGCTTTTAAGGCGCATTCGTTGCTGACACTACTATTGCGTCAATACACCTACGCATAGAAGATAGCACCGTCCAAGTTGCCAACGTTTCTTTGTTAAATATATTGCGCATTAGGGTCGTAGTTCCGGCTTTTATTGACGGGATGCGAGAAGGCACGAATCACATGTGTACATGAAATAATACCTTTTGTTCATGTCGAAATGTATATATCCTTGTAATCCTACTTTAACAAATTTTTACTAAATGCACCACAGCTAACACATGAATTCATATATTTTAGTCCTCCACAACTAATTATATATATATATATATATATATATATATATATATATATATAAAATACGCTATGAATAACATATTAAGTGTCACAAAACTAAGCATATCTCAACCTGTTGTTGGTATTTTCTTGAATTTAATCTGGAAAAAACACGACAGAGATGAGTGATGCATTAAGCAATGTTCTATGTTGTACAGTTAAATAATTTCCAAGTTATTGATTGGTTTTGTCTTCTAAAATATTACAATACAATACGTAGTGCGATTTAACACAAAATAGTGTGACGCAAACTTGCCTGCACTCTGAAAAGGTCCAATATGGCCCCTTCTTTGACGAGATCTAGAACGTCGTCTGTAGGTCGCCAAAAAGTTAAAGCCGCTGAGAAGCCTTGTTTAGGTTTGGAATCAGTAGCAAATGAGCTAATCATGCCTTGATTGCGTTTGACTTTTGCAGCAATATTATCGCTTGATGCTTCTGCAAATGGCATTGACGCAACAGATGAATCAAGGGAAACAGATTCACAGCGTTCAGCCGCTTCAACGTCAAGTTTTGACAAACTAACCACGCGAACAGTCAACAACGGCGTCACCTAAAGTAATGTAAAATTATTCTCTCATCCACGTTAATTCAAAACATGACATATTTGTAGCTTAAAGCAGTAGAAGAATATGGAATCCGATTTAAAACACCCCGCCTAAAATAAATTTAGTATAAAGCAATAAATTTTTCATAATTGTCATGCTAGCGCACACATGTTATAATAAACGTACACACATGCACGAATACTCCAACAAACGTGACCAAATAAAAAATAAGATCACATTCAATATTCGTTCTACAATCTGTTATAATTATAGTTGCACTACGTCAACAAACGCTCCAGTTCTTCATTTATTTTTTAGTTATCTTTTTTTTAATTATTGATTGTCAAAGTCTAATTTTACAATTAAACGAACACTGGTTGCGTGGGCGGTGAGAAAAATTACTATAATCGAGGTTGCGATCTTGATATAAACACCTGACCCATGTGCATAAACTTGTCAGCATAAACTAAGCATTTTATAGGGTAGAAAAAGGAATTCATCCAGTAGAAGGTGTCGTCCTTAATGGGAAGTAATCAGGTACTGTCCAGAATTTGCCGCGGACAGGACTTGAATCTGGACACGTCTACTACGGAATCTGCTGCTCTAACTACTGAGCCACCCTGCCGCACACTAAACACAATTGCAGTTATATACTAACTTGGTTCGTCTTTTTTATTTTAGGTGGAGCTCATATGGCATCCATTAAGATCCAAAATTCCAACTAACCATCCACAATCTGTCATTACTGAACAGACACAACACTACATGGGGAAGTCGTATTGAAATGAACATTTACATAATTAAACGAACATAGGTTGCACGGGCGGTGATAAAAACTGCTATAATCAAGGTTGCGATCTTGATATTAAATTCTGACCAAATAAGTACATACATTTGTCAGTATAAACTACGAATTACATAGTGTATATACTGACAAATGTATGTACATAATGAGCCAGATTTTTATATCAAGATTGATTGTAGAAATTGTTATCACCGCTAGCGCAAGCAATGTTCGTTTAATTATATAAATGTTTTACAAATTCCCGAAGCCGTCTGCCTACATCAGGTTTCAGCTCTTGTTATATATCAGGAGCCTACGGCATGCGCCACAAAAGTCTCTGACAAAGACCATCTCCTGCCTTTTCGTGGTAAACTTAATCTGATCAACAGGAGAGAAGGCCAATGAGTTCATTAGTGCCTAAATAAATGTACTTATCAGCCTTGATCGACGGGCAGTCTTAATATGAATAGAAATAAAATACCAAATTCATGGCTATGCGAAAGCGAAACATTAGTCTAAAAATGTTCGGGTAATTTAATTTTGATGACTGATTAAAATCGCAATTCACTGTCAAAATAATTAGATAATTACGTACAAGCGAGAAAAAAGTTATTATTACCGGAATAATGTTGGTACACCTATAAAACCCGATTTAATATATTTTAGTTAATTACGAAGATAAATATACACACGCGACAAAAGCTCACCTGCTGAATAACATAGTACATTTTTAGAAAATCAGATATGATCATTAACTTAAATCAAACTGTGGAAGAAGACCAAGAGAATATCTGGCAAAAAATATTGAAGATAAAATTGTTCAATATGGAAATGGCAAAAGCACTGATAATTAAGTTACCAAAATCACGACGCATTCAATACAGCGCAAAATATTTAAACTATGAAACAAATCGGTCCAATTAAGCAATAATTGATTGCGCGGGTGGTGATAAAAATTCTTTAAATCAAGTTTGCGAGCTTGAAGTAAACACCAATCTCATTGTATATAACCAGTCGTCGAATAACACAACAAAACTACCGCCAGTCGCAACGCACTGACGCGTTTCAACCTTCCATGATCATCATCAGAGTACAACGTCAAACTGACTAGCGAGGATCAAACCGCTTTCCATATATATGGAAAGCAAAATCAGATATGCGGCTCTCACTTCTGGTAGTCTTGCATACATTGTACGTGACTGGAAATTTCGACTGCACAATTTCTATTCTGTCACGAATATTAGCTTTCAATTAGTTGATTGTCTGAAAATGACGTTGGATCAAGATTTTCCATTGTTCCTTGACCAATATTTCGAGATCTCATTTCCAATCTCATCTTCAGGGTTGACACAATACGCACAGGAGTAAAACACAACTTGTGACAAATGTGGTATCCTCATTCAAGACAGATATATTTATACCCATTTTAATTCTAAAAGTATTTTTTAATTGTCTTCCTAATATCCGGTCTTCATACCTAGTCTCTAATACTCAAATGTATACAAAAACTTATCCCTGTCCCCCTCTGCGCACACAACTACCTATAAACATGTGTATTTTACTAAAGTTACATTTATTGAATAACTATAAGTACACTTAATGTATTGATAAACACGCCTATCACTGATATCTATATTTTAATTGCTGTTCCGGACGCATAGAAAGATCAACAAATTTTGAATTCAATATTGCAGTAATCCTCACATGCCCCCCAGTTCACCTAATTCCATCCAGCTTGCAATCGGTTATAGATAGAGAGATTAAAAAACTATTGAAAGTCTATAGAGTATTATTCTATCATTTTGACAAGACCGAATACGGAGTTTACACTAACGAAATCGTCTCTCAGCCAAATACACATTAATACTCATATCCTATATAAATTAGTTTCTCCATTTAAATATCTGTGTCCAATATACCTATATAATAAATTGTATATTTAATTACTTATTCATAATTACATATATACTCACTTCTTATAAAACATCCATATAATTCCATAGGCTATATATTATGTATATATAGATAAGCATATAAGCAACCATGTGGGTTCTTCCCACATCTTTTATAAATATCTATATATCCTTCATATATATCTATATATATATCTATACCTACGTGTATACACTATATATATACGAATATATATATATATATATATATAAAATTAGCAATCTTTTATATTTAAATTTTATTTTTACTTATTTATATTTAAATATACACACACCCACATCTTATAAAATATCCAATACTCCTGTGCGTATTGTGTCAACCCTGAAGATGAGATTGGAAATGAGATCTCGAAATATTGGTCAAGGAACAATGGAAAATCTTGATCCAACGTCATTTTCAGACAATCAGCTAATTGAAGGCTTAAAGAAGAAGGGACAAGTGAGAACCCATCAATTGAGGCCAAAAATTACATCATCTGAAGATGAAGGAAGTTCAAGATTTTACCGACCTATGAGTGCTATCAATTGTCCCGCACAAGAAAAATGCGGTCAAATCCACAACAAGAAGGACAGCACTGAGCAAATAAATACATCTTTTAAAATGTACTTAAATCACGAATATAAGCTGTTTTTTGCTTTCGCCACACATAAAAACACACGCACACACATAAATAAATAAATAAATATATATATATATATATATATATAGAGAGAGAGAGAGAGAGAGAGAGAGAGAGAAAGAGAAGATAGAGATAATACAATTAAACAATACTTGATTGCGCGATTGGTGGAACAATTCTTTAAATCAAGTTTGCGAGCTTGAAGTAAACACCAATCCCATTGTATTTAACCAGTCGTCGAACAACATTACAAAGCTACCACCAGTCTCAACGCACCGACGCATATCTGATTTTTCTTTCTATATATATGCAATGCGGTTTGATCCTCGCTACTCAGTTTGCCGTCGTACAATGATGATGATCATGGAAAACCGAAATGCGTCAGTGCGTTGCGAATGGCGGTAGTTTTGTTATGTTGTTCGACGACTGGTTAAATACAATGAGATTGGTGTTTACTTCAAGCTCGCAAACTTGATTTGAAGAAAAGAAATTGGTCCAAGTTTCGAAAATAGTCATTGTAAATAAATCAAAATTTTCCCCTACACCGGGTTCATTAGATTAAGTAGCTCCAAAATAAGAAACGTATTTTTTAATGAGATTACGCTTACTTCTATGCTAGCTGGTATATCCGCATGATCCTATATTAACTAACCTTTTCCGTGGTATTTAATGTGAAATGCAAGCGTAACTATTTTTAAGCACATTGTCCATAAAAGTATATTACTAATTTCTGTTTGTTTAAACTACATCACAATAAATATACTCAGAATGTTTCTATTTACAGCATCATCTTCAACAAAAGTAATACATTCGCATTAAACAACAGATAATTAACTGTCGCAACATTATTTTTAATGTGAATCATAAATTAGAAAACGATCAATCAAGCTGCATTAAAATAACAGTTAACTAAGACTATCAGTGGAATTAAATAAGAGCAAAACGCTACCTTTCTCGGAGGACACTTGCGTTTAACTGCTTCGTTAAGAGCTCTTTGACGATAATCGTTGAGAGCTGCCTCTTGTTGAGGTGTCAGCAGCACACTACACCGATCTCTTCTGTTAACTCTATCATCCCCCTCCCAAGCCCAGTTTTCATTTTGTCCATTAAATGTGTTTACTTCATCGGTGTCTTGAGAAAGTTCTTTGATTTTATTTGATTCCTTTGAATATTCAGTTTGACTTCCAATAAGACCAGAACACATTGCCTTGTGAAGTGCTTCTCCGTCCAAACCCAAAGAGGCAAGATTGCCAGCATTTAGCTGATCAGAGCCACCTAAAACCAATAGCAACCAGCTCAAATTTATTTTTCTTTAATACAAGTAGGATAATAAGAAGAAAAGACAAAATCCGTGAAAAATCCTAGTAATTGGGAAATATCCAGGCAAAATTTAAAAAACCCCATGTGTAAAGGCATACTCTTCACAGTCTAACTACTAGAAGTCAAACTAAACCTAAACTTGTTGAAGTTGTCAGTAACACAGTACTAACTTTGATTTTAACTCTTGTTCTGTAGCATTTTACTGGCAACATCATTCAAATTTACAAAAATAAAAATAAATTTCTAGAGAATGCAGTCTAACACGTCGTCAGTTTAGAATACCAACACATTTTAACGTTTTTAGTGGACAATCCAAACGCAAATTTGTAAAACTATTCTTCAGAATGTTGACGCCTGATAGAGAACCAATAAAATGTGCATTGTTTGATGCATTTTCAAATAATTGTTTAAACTATAAAATAGCTACGCAGAACAAAGATTATAAATGAATCGTAAAAACTTTCGATGTAGTACAAGGCGAAACGCTAGAAGGCCCCCTGAAGCTTTCATAAAATTGCGAACTCAAAAAAATAACGTGGCAATTAGATACAAACGACGGGATTGCAGCAATGACTAGCGCTAAATATGGAAGACGCACAATAGGTTTCATGCATTCATCCATAAGCTGGTTGCTTATGACGAGTCGACCATCACTTCGATCTACAAAAGAGACACTCGCATTTCGTGCAATAATCACAGTGGTATAAACTTGGCTCAAATAGTATCTGCGTTATTAGCGCTTCGCGTGAATTGCGTATTAGAGAGCATTTTGGAGTTCGTCCAGAAGGAGGTTTCGTAAAGTCCATCCCCTCCTCAACGTGGTACGACGGTGTCAACCATGTCTCGATGGCCGATCGTACATGGGCTAACGGGGCTATGGCGGTGGTGTCACCAGGGCGTGGTGGATTTCCGACCGGCAATCGGATCTCCTATAAAATACCACATGAGCTCGACGACGGCACCATGACTCGGCGTGTGTTCCCCGCCACAAAAGGGTTCAACAGCCACAGGATTACATGGACTCCTGGACAGTACCCCGTACTTCCGAACGGTGAATGAGCTCTCAACAGCCATCGGCAACCATGCAACTTACTGCTGCCTTGCAGACTGCGCTTGGATGTGCAAAGGCTAGAGGTGCGTCCTCGATCAAAAAGCCGAGTGGTGAGGGGACACCACTTGTACCAAATTCCCAAGAAGCTCCATGAAATGTCATTGGAGCCGGCTTATCCTCCAAAAGGAGTCAGCCGCAGTAAAGTAAAGTAAGTAAAGTAAGGTTTCGTAAACCATATTTTTACCTTTCGGTGATAGCCGTATATTTGGTCCACAATAGTAAACTTTATAAATTCCAAAGGTGCGATTGTTTTAGCTAATTATAATGATCTGTTTGATATTCTATCAAAAACGCTATGCCTGATAAATTTCCTAATAGTGTACAACCTCTTAGCATAAACACTTCCGATCGTGTCGGAGTGTATTATTAATCAACGCACAATTTTGCGAACAAAAATGTTGTTCGAAAGATGTATCTACTTTCGCTCTTTATATGTATTTTTATAATAGACACTGTTGCGTTCAACATTGCAAATGCCATATTTCTCTTATGTGGTAAATTAGTCGACCTTGGCTAAGCAGATGGCATTGCATTCTTATTCGACGGCCTAAATTTTTCCCAGGATACTTTAAATAGATATGTTATAGTCATTCTGTCTTTTGGAGTGAAATCCGCACCCTTTAAGTGTAAGATATTTCAACGGGATCTAGCATTACTCACTTCAATTTTGCGGCTTGTAGATGAAGAATTGTATATGGTTGCCACATAAATAACTCAGGAACTATAAATAACAAGGATAAAAAGAGTATCACAAAAGCTAGTATAGTTTTCTACAGTATTCGTCATTTACAGATAAGCGCAGATATCTCGCTCTGCCTTAAATTTTGTTTGTACAATGCATCTGTTCGTACAGTTTTGTTATACACTAATGAAATTTGGTCCTTTAGAGTAGATCTTGAACGCATACATTGATTCAACCAACGTCGTTTGAGACGCATAGCTAAAATAGACTAACAACAACGGTTCAAAAATACTGGCATCTATAGACGTACGTTTTGATCGTCCAAAAAGTCCTACCAGTTAGACAAACAAATAGGGCTACAGCGAATGCTCTCGCCTGATTACGTTTTTTTTTCTACCATCTATTCTAACTCTCAATAGAGGCAGCACCAGATTGGCATGTAAATCAGTTGACAGATTTTGACATAGCAACAAAAGCTTAAGTCAACTAAAATAAAATCTGGCAATGTATGACTCGTTCGACTACCAGGACACAGTTCATGTGTATACAAACTTTATTGATTAAAAATCCAGGCGACGTGTCATCGAATCGAACTCAGTGGCGAACATGTTGCAGAGTTCTAGTAGAATAATTCTTTTCTTAATTTTCTTTTCTCAGTTGGGCAGGATCAACTTGGTTTAATCGTGTTTATGAAGCGCTACAGTGGTAACCGCAAGGAAGCCTTAGCGGTGACGTCGCCTTGCCTTCCAACTGACTTCTCCATAATAGTGTGGTGGGGAGGCCTAAGATTCCTCATTTCCGTTAGTTTTATAGATAAGTGCCTCAATCTGAACTAGTTCTTCCCATTCATAAATCACTCGCCCTTAACAATTTTTTGCTTTTGATAATTATTTCTGTCATTATTGCTATTTATTAGAAATATTTTTAATTATTTGTTTTCTCCCATTCCTTTGGTTATATGACGGTGAAGCTTTAAATATCATAGACTGTTGATATTTTTCTAATGATGATAGCATTTATGTATGCAAAGCTACGCATACAAATACATACACACATTCAAGCATACACGCATACATATATGCACACCTATACATAAGCAAATAAATAAATACACACATAAATACATTCATTCATACATACATACATGCATACATATATACATACGTTCATAGATACATCCATACATGCATGCATTCATACATACATGCATACATACATACATACATACATACATACATACATACATACATACATACATACATACATACATACATACATACATACATACATACATACATACATACATACATACATACACATACATACATACATACATACATACATACATACATACATACATACATACATACATACATACATACATACATACATACATACATACATACATACATACATACATACATACATACATACATACATACATACATACATACATACATACATACATACATACATACATACATACATACATACATACATAAATACATACATATGCGTACGTATGTGTACGTACATACATGCACACACATACACATGCAAAGACTTACATAAATAAATAAATACATGCATGCATACATATGTACATGTATGCACAAACTGGGAGCTAGCACTTCCACATGATTTTTTCTATTAGAACCTATGCCAATAAAGCATAATCCATAGGCATTCTCCACTGGACCAGATTTTCGCTACATTCCAAAATATTTCGGTTAGTGGACGCATAGTGTGGGGTGACATCGTGACTGATATCGTAATTAATAGTGTTCTACGAAATGATAGTTGGTCTACATTTTCTGCATTTGCAGCCATGTACAGTCGTTGCCATGGTAGCTTGAGTGCCAATTTAAATACTAGGTCCCCTCAGATCTAATTCAATCCAAATCATCCATTGTTCCTAAACTACATAACAATGTGATCACACGTCAAAGTGCGACCGTATAGACCTTAATGGTAGTTTATATTTAAAACAAAATTCTTCAGATACATTTGACAAAACGAAAGAGCATGAAAGTTTAAATGAGAGAAAACTGACCACTTTTCAGTGGTGGACAGTTCATCAACTCTTCAGCAGCAGTATCGCACGCGTTTTGATACGTGGCTGCATAGCGCTTCTGCTGAGCAATCTCAGCCTTTTCACTGCGAAACACATATATATAAATTTGAAAGCAAAACAAGATATAAATATATAATCGCTTTGGGTTATATGGCTGGTCCGTTCTGGTGAGTGGCCATTAAGCACGAATCGCGGCTGTTCTCAAGGTTATACCTTTTTGTTCAAACTCATTGTGACAGATCGATCTGGTTTTATTCGAAATAATATTTTATAGATACCTAATACATAATACACATTTCACTGCATTATGTAGGAAAACAGAGAGAGCGGATTTTGATAGGATAAATCAAAGGCTTTAAAAGCAAATATAACGGTAACTTCGTTAATGATAAATTTCAACTTGAATCGGTGCAAGTGAATATATTTTGGTGTCACTAAATTAAGGGAGAAAAAATTGGTGGAGTACAATATCACCTGGAAACTTTGCATCTGATTGGAAAACACTGCATAATGTTATGTTCATTTATTTTCATTTATGTTCATTTTATTAGCATTCATACTAAGAATTAATTTTGTTATTCTAATATTTATCATTTTTACTAAATAATAACAATAGTACGTTTAGTCGAACGAAATTTTGTATTTACCTTTGTTGCATTATATGCATCACGTCGACTCGTATTGGAATGCTATGACGAACTAAATTCAAGTCGTGCAAACAGAATAATGGCTTTTACAGTACAACGTAAATGCCACATATTTTCATTACCGAATTTCATGGCGTAGTTTTTGTATATTTTGTAATCACATGTGCATGTACACAAAAATCCACTAACGTCAAAAGAGTTTAACACGAAAAAGAATTGTACGGGAAAGTGTATTCCTTGCGTAGGAGACTTCATGCATATTGTTATACACAAATTTCATGCCCTTGAACGGCTATAGATTGGCTAATCCTATTGAATAACCAGAACAGACCCTTGCGTGTTTGTACTTGTGTGTACACTTGTAGGTACTGAAGTGTCTTAATTAATAGATATGTCCTTTTGCTTCAGTTGGCATGTTCAAATTTTACATTGAGCTTGTCATTGTTTTCTTTGAAATTGAAAATGTTTATTTATTGACATTTACAATTATAAAAATACATAAAATGCAAAAGTATATGAATATATATACTGTTAATTCATCTGCGATCTTACATTTAATTTCGCAGAATATACATTAAAGTAATTAAACGAACATTGGTTACGCGGGCATTGATCACAATTACTATAATCAAAGTTGCGAACTTGATATTAACACATGACACACTAAGTACACACATTTATCATTTTAAACTAAGAATTGTATAGTTTAGAAAAGGTAATTCATCTAGTTGATAGGTTTTGTCCGAATTGGGAACTCACCACATACTGTCCAGAATTATTCGCTGACAAGGCTCGGGTATGGATACGCCTGCTTCAAAATCTGGTGCCGTAAATACTGAGACTCCCTGCCGCACCAAGTAGTAAATTAGTTAAATCAGACCAGAAGGATAAGTCAATTTTTATTTTAGCAGTATATTATATTATTGTCCGTGGTGAATTCTGGCCATTACGTGATCAGTTCCCAATAAGGACGAAACCGGTCTACTGGATGAATTGTCTTTTCTACACTATACAATTCATAGTTTATACTGACAAATGTTTGTACTTAATGGGTCAGATGATTTTATCATGATTGCAGCATTAAAGATAGTAATACTAAAACATTCAAGTTATAATGGACCTTCTGTAGTTTGTTACAATATTTATTATTGGTTTGGAAAACGAAGTGATCCAATGACCTCCCATTTCGCTTGTCCCTTAGTTTGCAAATCAATGGGAAAAAACAGGGTTTTAAAATTTGAGGTGGCGCATATGTCATCATGTGAGTCAACTGATCTGCCCGTTGGTGTGTGGGACACAAAATTTGCACGAATTACATCTGTTCTTACCTTATCTTCACTTTGAATTCCATAACATTAGTTGACCTAAACATTTAAACTCCTTCATCAATTCGCCGACTTGCTCCTACAGTCTACCTTCATTATCGATAATAAATCTTCTGCCCAGTCGTTCATAATAGAAGGCGGGTGGAAGTTAATTTACACTGCTTTATTAGGAATTTGGAGTTTAATTTTTCGCAGTTCGTTATAGTTTACATACTCGTTGAATAACCATTTAAGGCGAGATTTAATATTGACCGATAAAAACAAAATTCCATTTGGCCTTATTCAACCGAATAAAAATTATTTTTATATAAATGTGCATTATGATATGAGGTAGAGGTATTAAATCAACATTACAATTATGACTGATATTTTATTTAACAAATACCTCTTTAAATAACGAACAAAAGATAATCAATAAACTGATCAGCATATTTTAATCATTATATTCTTGATGATACCTATCTGCTCTGCTTCACTACTTAAGTTTACCGCTACTCGATTCATCATTTATTTGTATTCCCTCTAATGCAGACCTTTAATTTAGCAATAAAACTCTAAATTAGATTTCCAGGACTGCCAGTGGCATAATTTGTGTCAGACAATTAATTCATCGAATTATGGGTAAATCCCCCGTTTTTGTAAGACAGATCACCTCGATATTATTTCGTATAGCATAAACGATTGTTTAAAGATGTAAAGTTTTAACTAGATCTAACGCTATTTTCAACAAAAAACTGCAGCCTGCCTCATTGGTTTTCAATTTGGTAGCAAGCACAATGTGAAATAAATAAAAAACAGGTATTCAAACAGTGTTTAAATTGATTTGCTACTGTAATATGAGCAAAAGCAAATTAAAGATTCCGCATATAAGCGTGAAAATACCGTATGTAGAAACTGATTTTGGACTTAAAATTCGAAATACAAACTTTCGAAAAAAAATTTACATAATTCAAAGAAAACTTCAAAATAAATTGGAAAAGAATGGCGTATAGTTATTTAGATGTCTTGAGAAAAATAATCAGGTTACATACATTTCGTTCACAGTTGTTAGTTTAGCGCCTTGGAAAAATGACTGAAATTTATTCGTCTCAAATATAACCTCCTCAATTTTTCTGGTATTCAACTCGTTATCAGCGTAAAACAAGTAAATTTTGGTCCCAATATGTGCCCGAGATATTTAATCTATATAATTAGAGAAGCTGCACGCTGACAGTTTGGATTCTTTAGCGTACAATAGGGCCATTTTAAATTTTTTTCCTGTCAGGCTTGTCGTAAGTTCAAGGTCCTTTGTGTGAGATGATGCCACATACGGCCCTGCAGATCAGTGCAGAGCAACAGTATGCATCCACTTGGTGGAAGGTTGTCATCTGCGTGTGGATTACTGCATTTGAAAGGCCAATTTATTTTGGATCGTGTATCGAATGTGCAGGAAACAAAAATTCAGGTGGGGCACAAAATACCCATCGTCGAGGTCAATAGCGTTGCCTAAATTCACGTGGTCTGTTTTGGTATATCACAATTTAAATAGAATTTAATTTTTATTCAGTGCATTATACAAACCGACAAAATTATTAATTCATGTGAAATTTTTTTTCTAGGAGTCTATAAATCATTCTATGAATAATGAGAAAAATGCGCAATGGACCAAATTTCATGTTTTTGGGTAAAATAGACAAATTGGCGAAATTGGCTTTGAGTGAAATTTGATTAGAATTAAATAATGGGTTGAGTGACAAGATCGGTATGCTAAAGATAATCCAAATGAAATTTATACTCATGCTTATGTTTGGCTACTCGGAGACAACTTTTTCGAATAATTTATATTTAGCACTAATCTCACTGAATTCAACCAGTATCACAACATTTGCTCCGTTGCACCACTGGTGGAATAACTTTCGACTGATGATTATAAAAGCACGCAAACTTCATTTTAAAAATCCTGTCACCACCCGAGCAATCAATTATTGATTAACCCATTTAAATTTTCATTGACCGAATTTTTATTTGCGCTTAATATATAGAAACATGCATCCTTCAAATGGCAAGTACGCAATCTTTAGTAATTGCACACCAATTTGCAAATTCCTTTCTAAAAATCTGTTTGAATTAAATAAATAGAGCTAAATATCAATAATTGAATCAAATGTAATGCGAATGCCGTCGATTATGTCTTTTATGTTTACTAATATATCGATTACGAAAACAAGTAATTGCGCAATTTTAGATAAAATACAGAGCGTTTATATCAAAATAAAATCATTATTCCTTGCGTTAGATATTTGACTTTGTTTTAATAAAGAAAATTCAAAATCTTTAAACGGTGTTGCATTATGAAGGCCCCTTTGGCCAAACGAATCATAAGCGGGATAGAAAATGCAGCATTAAATAGGACCATCATTGTCAAGCTGTTCAATTTAGTACGTTTTAATTGTAATAATGTGATTTTTTAATAGAGAATGCTTCCATAATGTCCCAACTGAAACTTTGATGAAATACAAATATAATTTTTGCATGAAAAGCTTCAATCCCACCCGGTCTAATGTTGATTGTTAATACAATTCGAACGGAACAGTACATTATTCGTTCATGCTTTCTTCACTGCACCTGCTCTATAAAAAATTCATACATTTTAAATTGAAATTATCCTGCATATAAGAAAAGTTTAATATACCACCAATAAAATATGAAGAAGTAAATTTAATACGAACTACATGGAAGGTGTGGATTCTAAATATGAAAGTACGCTGAATATGCTTCATAGTATATGTTAAGCTCCAATAGTCTTAAATTGAATTATTGTCACTTTTTTATTAGTAGTAATTGATATCATGAACTTATTTTAATTTTTTGGTTTTCACACGCCCGCATGAATTTCTCAGGTCGCTTTTGTGATCTTCGAAAATGACATTAATCGGTGCTGATATGCATCCGACCAGAGCAAACACAATTTTGCGTTTACTGAAACTTTCCTGCAACACTCCAACTACAAATTCACGACGACTAAATTACCTGCGAATGATATTACTTTATACACACTTAACTCAGAAAAGACAGCGAACAGAATTCGTGTCCAAGATTTTATAAAATAAATAATACCGAAATCTTAAATTTCATCGGCGTTTTTATGATAAATTATGAAGATAATTCATTATTTGGTTCCAAAAATAAAAATAAAAAAGACAATATGCAAATACAAATTGTTTAAATTGAGCAGATTTTGAACCCAGTTAGGAAAGAGTCTGACCATCTTTCATAGGGAAGAGATTTAAATTAAACCTGCGAAAAAGAAGGTGCCCGGCTGAGAGCGGAGATTTTGGAACTCCTAAGATAATTGTAATTTAAAAAGGTTTATTCTTGTTTAAAATTCAACTGTTTTTATAAAGTGAATTTAATTGTGTATTGTGCGTTGCGTACTTGGTAACAAATTAGTTTAATTAAGACCAGAAGGCTAAACTAAATTTTGCATGAAAAAAATTTAATCCCATGTACACTGGAAGATCAACAGTAGTAGCCGGTACTGCGTCATTTGCCAACTATATATTTGGACAAGAAATGTTGGAAAATTGAACGAAACAATCACCTATACGAAAGTGTATTCGAGCAAAAGTCTTCGACAATATAAGTGTATAGCCAACTTACTATATATAATATATATGGGGCCGGTAAAGTGTCCTAACAATATCGTTGCCGTGACGATACATGGCATCAACACAATGGATTTAAAGATATGCTAAATTTCACCACAATTGAGATTTAAAACTACTCCTAAACAACTGGTTCTCCAGCAAATTCATACACTAATCTCTTGATTGCTATCAGTTAACACATTTCGCAGCAATCATGACATCATTCAACTAAATATATAACAGTTAATTACTGTTTTTTGCGGAGAACTAATATATATGCAGTTTTGTACTGGTGTTACGAATCTTGTAACAAATTTGTCCATGAAGAACCACAATGGTACACCAAAGTCAGCAGGAACGAAAGGTATAATCTCATGTACACATGCATTTCGTGCTTACTGGAAGGTCATCCCTATTAGCCGATACTGTAACATTAATCATCTACATATATCTGCAAGAAAGGTTGGAAAATTGGATGGTACATGGTACCAACACAATGGATTTTAAGATATGCTAAATTTCAACAGAATTGAGAATTACCACTACATTTGAACACCTCCATACACTATGGATTTGCTTGAAATCAGTTATCAAAGTTTTTGGTAATTGTGACATCACTCACTTACAGATACTATAGTTATATACTGTTTGGTACGGAGTCCAAATATATATGCGATCGTGTATTATATGTTGTGCACCTAATAAAAAAATTAATTCAAATAGAACAGAAAGGATAAGCAAATTGTTTATTTGAACAGTATATTAAATTACACCCCGCGGTAAATTCTGGACAGTGCGCGATGAATTGCCAATAAGGACGAAGCCCGTCTACTGGGTGAAATTCCTGTTCTATACTATACAATACATAGTTCATACTGAAAAATGTATGTACATAATGGATCAGGTTTTTATATCAAGCTCTCAACCTTGATTAAAGTGATTGCTATCATCACCGGTGCTACCAATGTTTTTTTAATTATATAAATGCTCATTTAAATACCATTTTCCTATGTAGTGTAATGTCTGTTCTATAATGACAAATTAGGGACGGTCAATTGAATATTCAGGTTTAAATAAATGCCTTATAGGCTCCAACGAATGGAAAGGCTAACCAAAGCAACATTAGATAGGAAATAACAGGAAATAGTGTACAATGTGCGACAGGGAGGCTCAGTGGTTATATAAACAGATTCCGAAGCAGACGTGACCAGCTGCGAGCCCTATCCGTGGCAATACTTACAATACTTAGTTTATATAGACAAAAGTATGTACATAATTGGTCAGGAATTTATATCAAGATCTCAACCTTGTTATTAGTGCCCGTGCATACAATGTTCGTTTAAGTATATTGTAATTGTTTTTGAAACGTTTTATTTTAAACGGTTAGATTTTACATTATGTTTTATTAGAAATAGAGCTCAGACATTAAGTTTTGACATTGAATTGTTTTTTAGGTTGTTGTGTGCTTTAGCTACATGTTGACTGATAATTCATCAATTTAACTTCTAACTAGAGATAGTTCAACAGAAAGATATCAAAATAGAGTAAACTTATGCTAGCCAATTGCAAAATTTCCTCCCTTCGTGTTTTTTGAGTCGAGAACTTTGGCATTGCTCTCATTTAGAATATATTGCGTGATGGGAGTATATTAAGTTTTTGTTGCCTTATTAAATTATTAAAATTTACTGAAACATATGTCTTTTTAAATCATGGATGTCAGTCATAAATTTCAGGACTTTGAATATTTGCAATAGAAGCAAGAGAAGATTAGCTTAGGAAATGATAGGAACACGCTTCTCGTGCCAGCCTTTACAGAGCATCATCAACAATAGTTCGTTAACTGGGGTAAAAACGAATACGGCACAAAATTGGACTGCTAATGGGAATGAAATAGCATGTACAGAAAAAAACTCGAATAAAACGACTGAAACACGTTTAATTACTGATCCTGCTCTTACTTAATGTTGAGTAACTTAGTCTAAATTCTCATCATACAAATAAATGATTGTTTAGCAGTGGATAAATTACATCAAGACTTAAATATATAAAACATTTTAGACTAGTTTTAGAAGTACGTTAGTTCATCGACTAGCAATAAATTGCTTTTGGTGAAATAGAAATTTTTAGAGTAAATTGCGCAACGTGCTTCATAATTTGAAATCATCACGTGTAGTGGTGCATGATAATTTCAGTATTATGACAATTAAAACAAAATGACACAGAAAAGAGTCACGTGACGTGAAAATATCCAACCAAATTTAAGTTACAAGCTTGGTCAATGCTGGCGCTACGACAACTTGGCAGAAATGCCTAGATTGGCAAACCAACTTGCAGGTGAATTGTTGTTTGTCCTAAGGTATGCGGTAAATTGGAATGAAAATTTCAGTCTCGTTTTGACTAGTAATCATAAGGTTTGCTCGTGTGATATTCGTTGCAGGCAAAAAAGTGTTTTGCAATAAAAGAAACTGGTTACCGTAGAAAAATATAACACATAAGGCAACAGAGGTAAAATAAGAATGGAAAATTTGTTAAAGATAATGCATTGAACTAGATCACTAATGATGGACTTATGATATGATGTCAAAACGGCTTTTAATTGCTATGCAAATTAGTAGCCAGAAATAATTGACCATTTTACGTAAGCCGGATGCGAGTGAGAAAATTTAAATTAAGCAATTGTTTAGGGAAAATTGAACGACGATGTGAGTTATATTGGAAGATAACATATGGGAACTAAACGACATATTATGACAACAAAATTAATCTGAGTGTTTCTCAGACAGATAAAATTAGAGAGAGAGCGAGATGGCTCATTTTATTATCGGCTGAAGACAACGTTTGTCTAAGTGTTTCAACATTTAATAGTTTATCCACATATGAAAATGAAAATTAGAAGTGGACCGAATTTGTAAATAATTCAACAACAAGATCAGTTAAAATATTTTGAATATTAGGCTTGTACAGTATTTTTATGCATTTTTTTTGGCAGAAAAGGAAATAGGAATTTGGTGAAATCGGCTGCCAGATGTATCAAGACATCGAATTTTAGCATACATGCTCAAGCGTGGCTTTTTTAAAACACTACGTGTTTGAAAAACTCCAATTGTTCAAAGAAGGCAGAAAACTTCGTATATTGATGGGCAGCGAACACATAAATTACATGAAATTGGGGATTTCTATGGTTAAAAGGTACGCGACGTTGACATTGAACTCCATTAATACATAAATTTACGGCAATGAAAGTAGGCAGTTCATTTCACAAAGTAAACATTGATTAAGGATGCCAATGTTCGTTGTGGTAGACAGTTCATTTCCTTAGCGCAATAAGTGACATGGAGCGCATTGTAGCATTTAATTGTTAGTGCGTGTCATTCTATGATGATTTAAATGAACAGAATAAATGATAAAATTTATATTCAGATATACGATCCAAAATAACAAAAAGCCAATTGTAATTTTCAAAGAAACATTCGGTAAATATTTACAATTAACGGCTTCCTAGCTCGTACGTTAACTTTGACGCGATTGATATAAGCTTGGAATGTGTATTCCTGGTAAAACGTCAGGCTATGCATTAATTATGCATCTTGATAAGAAAAGATGTCTCTAAAGGAATCAATTGCCCCATTCCAAAGCTTATGAATATATATTCTCAGTGTCTGTAAAACTTTATGTGACCACACGACAATTTAGTTTAGTGGAAAAAGGAATTTATTCATTTATAACAAGTAAAAATAGCTCCATATTTGCCGGTTTGTATCCACATTTAGCATTTAAATCGTAGTTCAGTCTGAGATTAACGTTAGGTAACGGATCCAACAACAATCCTTACCACCTGGGACTCTTAGCTCGACAAAATTCACGAACGCGTGTAATACATTTAGCTAATAATAAAATACGATTGTTTGTACACACTAGCAGAAATTCTAATACGATCAAAGTAGAAATTGTGGTTTCAGTAACTTATTGTGTGACAATGGTGTTCTTATGACATATGTAAATTAATATTTAATCAGACCCTAATACAAACTTTAGTTTTTCCGATCGTTGTCGGCTACCTGTAAAGTTTTAGTAAATCAAATATTTATACTATTTAATTGTAAGATTTAATACAGGCAAAATGAAAATCGTTTGTAACAACCTATATATATATATATATATATATATATATATATATACTCTCTATATATATATATATACTATATATATATATATATATATATATATATTAGGCTAATAAGAGCAGATTCACTTGTAAATGACATCAGTTTTGCTATTTTGTTTATCCGGTGCTTATTGGGCTTGGTGCTAATTGTATACCCGAATAATTTATCTTAATTATAAACAAAATTTACATAATCAGCGATTCCCAAAAAGAACTACGTTCATGTCAAAAAATTGCCAAATAAATAATTTCCTTAGATAAATATTATATTGGCATTTTAATATAATCATCAGGTTTCCTAGGTTCGTATTTCAAATGTGGTATTTATTTAATTTATATAATTTTTTTTTCCGGAATTAAGGAGATAAAACTGAAAATATAATTGAAGAAATTAACAGTAAAATATTAAAATAGAAAAAAAACTATAAAGTTTAACATACAAGCAATGTTATTAAAAATAAATAATGCTATTACATCATTGAAAAATGTATTACTTAGTTTTATTTACATTCGGACTTCTATTTTTTAACACTTACGTGAAGATGTGACTTTTATTTTAATCAATAACCGATTATATTTAAAACGAATTTAAGATATACTGGCAATTGTTTGAACGGTATTCTTTTAAGTGCCTCGATTAAATAATAAGTATTGTGAAACTGAGCTTCAAAGACGCTTCTACATCTATTTGCTATATTATTAGAAAATATCAAAAACGTCTTACCATTCGAATTTAATTATTTATGTCGATAGTCGAGGTGTTTTATAAACTCCTCTACCCAGCGTTTTTACCATTGCTATGCCTTGATTATTTAATAATAATGAGATCGCCATGGAGGCCAAATGCGCTATCTGAATCCATTGAATTTAAAAAAAGCAATTTCCGAAAAATTATAGCAATGTTACGATGGACATAAAAAAGTGTTCAAATAAATTTGCCAAACTTGAAATTAAAATCGTTCCATTTTTAACTCTTCACACAGCATATCTTATGTTCCGCATATTTTACGTTACATGTTTTGACCTTTCGTGATTATCATGGAGCATGATGGAATAGCGACTTACAAAGTTAGAACTATATTATTTAAAATTAAAGCAACTTGACTGAAAGGTCGGTAAACATTATCTTTCGTATTTTTAGACTTCGCCAGACACCAGTTAATTAATAAATTACGGGCCTATTGATTTCACATGTGTTAATAACAGTGTCTAACCTATATCTAATGCAAAAGTGAGGAAACAAATTATTTTTATTCATATAACCAGTCACACTATTGTCCTCAATCTTTAATTGTTAAATACAAAATTTATGTGTATAGGGCACGAAACATTAAAATTTCCTACAAACCTGTTTGGAAGGTTTCTTTTGTGACGAAATTATCGCGTATTAGAATAGCAGCGTTTGATGGCCTAGATTTATTAATGTTATTTCCCCAGAGAATAATGATTTCTGTGTTTTAGATACGCAGTTTAATAAGAGGCTAATGTCAAACGTATACATTGCTTAGTCTTGGTGTTCTCACATATATAGTTATTTCGTTTTACTATTTAAATTAATATTTATAATTTTACTGGCTCCATATTATTATGAATATTTCTTTTTTGTTTTTCAGAATACCTAAATAATATCTAAATTGGAAAAAATATATTCCTTTGGTATTATATTATATATGACTAGCTAATATTATGGTAAATCATCATTTGACCGAATTACACAAAATAACGTTGACATAAATCAAGGCTTCAATTTTAATTTTAAAAATTTATATTTCTATGTAACAAGAGGAAATAAACGTATTTATTAAGTATATATAAATCAGTATGTCTTCCTTTATTCTTATCATGAAAAAATATTGTGGTTAAATTTATTTTTATTAACATGTGAAATTTTGGTTCATTAATAATTGGAATGAAAAATATATAATGCAACTATAATGAAGAAGCGATTTTATTCTTAATGCAATCGTTAACTTGTAGAGGATGAGATAAATCATATCGTTATATTAAACGAAAATTAGTTGCGCGGGCAATGATAATTAATTTTAATCAAGGTTTCGATCTTGATATAAACGCCTAACCCATTATGTACATACATTTGACAAAATAAACTAAGAAGAGTATAGTGTGGTTAAAGCAATTCATCCAGTAGACCGGTTTCGACCTAATTGGGAACTCATCATATATTGTCCAAGTTCGAGCCCTGTCCGTGGCAAATTCTGGACAGTTCGTGATGAGTGCCCCATAAGAATGAAACCGGTCTAGTGGATGAATTGCGTTTCAAACGCTTTACAATTCTTAGTTTATACTGATAAATGTATGTACATAATGGGTCAGGTGCTTATATCAAGATCGCAACCTCGATTAAAATTTAAAAAAAATGTTCTATGTTAATTAAAAATGATCAGTAGATTATTAGAAAAATTATAAATTATTTATTTCGAATTTAAACGTTTACTTAATTGTGATTTTATACAATAAAATTAATGACGATGCAGTCAGTAATATCTCTGAAGGCATATGACAGTCGCGTGACAATGCCCGCATAAATCATTGAAATTTACGTTTGCTTAGGCGACTTGTTTGCTGTTCCTATGTAAATATTAATTATTTACTACTAAAAAATAATAAATGATTTAAATAAAAAATTTATATCGTTTTTCTTTGAAAACATCATTTGACTATTTTTGTCATTTTATTGTTGACGACTATTCAATTTGACAGAAAATTCAATACGTGCCAAAAAAATTGAAGATTCGCAATCAATATGGCATGTTTTCCTGCTCAAGTAATAATGTTTATTGCCGCATACTAAAAATATGTCCTTAAGTGTACTGAATGTCATGCGTTTGATCACGAGCCAATATTTCATTCGCCCATCTTCTACAAAGTTATTAGTTTAATTATAATATTTATTGAATTACTGTGGTTCCAAATTCGGCATTAAATTTGCATCTTCACCAAATTAACACAAAGGAAATGACAATATTTCGTTTAAATCCATACTAATTACGTTGTCTTTGTGTACGCACTAGTATGTAAGTGTGTGGATGTGGTGTTAAAACCATTTTTATTAAGCACCAATGCAGTTTTCAGAGCGTCTTTACTAGATTTTAACTGCATAGTGCCATTACCAATGAAATATTTGTGCTGCTGATCAAGAAAATGTGCAGATACTTTTGCGATTCTAAAACAGACTTTATAAAGATTTTCAAATTTCATTTAGCAAAGAATTGATAAGAATTACAATTTATTGCGGCCACGTGGTGCTTTCACTTTGTAGATGAAAATAAATAGAGAACGTAGAAGTATTTCATTACATTTAATAATAACAAACTTATATATATATATATATATATATATATATATATTATATATATATATATATGTGTGTGTGTGTGTGTGTGTGTGTTTGTGATTTAATGTTAAAATGAATATTGCGTAAGCTAGCGATTTTAACTAATTAAGTAATTATAACTTGCAGACATGTACTTGACAATATTGCCTCGAACCGGGCTTGGACTAAAAACAATTTGCTTCTGAATGTTGCAGGAACTTTATCCGCGAATTCAACGCCACATAATAAATTCAATTTTCAGACATATATCAGATTAAATTTTTATTTTGTCTACACTGCGTAGAGAGCATATGTTATATCTCTTTAGTCCTAACGTGTCGATAGGCCTATTCGAATCTACCATTACTAACCAGGTACCATGAAAACGGAATTAGTGTTATTGGATTGAAGTGTAAGGTTAGACTATATATATATATATATATATATATATATATATATATATATATATATATATATATAATACTGGTGAAATGATTTTTGTTACGTAGTCAATATTATTCATCGAAGATAGTTTTACATCTGTATAAGGCAGTCACATCAAATACACATAAAAATGATTATAAATGACATGTTATATATATATATATATATATATATATATATATATATTAACATACATACGTAATAAAACTTTGGTATTCTATGATGAATTATCGGCGGTTGTCAGTTGAAGCTTGATGTCAAAAGAGTTATAAAATATGCTCCAGAAAAGGAATAACATGTAAGGAAATTTTTATACACTTAAATATAACATGTTGTACACGGCCTGGGTTACTGAGTTGACGAGATTCAACATTCCCAAGCCCATGTATCCCGGGTCGAAATGCGTTGTCGGTATTTCTGGCTAGTACTTAATGAATATGCAATAAATACAAGACTAGTAAACTTGATGAATAGTCTTTTATAACTTACGCAAGTACATTTTATAAAGGATACAAAAATATATAACAAAAATCATGTCATAAAACATATATATCATAGAACAATAATTTTAAAAATTTTGCGTATATAAATATATATATATATACATAAGAGTTCATAGCAGGATTTTGTTATCAATATGCTGACAATCTAAGCTGAGCATTGCCTAAAGAAACAGGAATTCAACTTCATCTTTATGCGGATCTTACCATGTATTGCCCAGAATTTTCCGATGACGGGGCACAAACATAGATGTAATTGTTTTGGAGTACAACTGCGCCACATATACTGATCGTAATTCATGCAATTTTCAGTTATATACTAATTTATATTTTTTGAATAGTTCTTTGATATGGAGCCTATGTAGCATTTCTTTTTACCTAAATTTGAGACCTGTTCGTAGCACATTCCGTACAGTACTGGAAGCGTTCCCAATAAAGATGAAGCCCGTCTGATCAATGAATTACTTGAACATTAAACAACGCATAATTCATACTGACGAATATATATATATATATATGGCAAACGTCGCTTGGTGGAAAGAATCGCAGACTCCGAACCAAATGTGCCAGAGTAAAAACCTTATCAGCTGCAAACACTTGACGATAAATAAAGTGGTTCTAATAGGCACGAAGCCGGTTACGTGATGAATGGCTTTTACAACATAAAGCAATTGACCTTCTATACTGAAAAATTGGTGTAGCAAATGCCGAACAGTAAATATTCTGTGGAATGTGTCACAGATTTCGAAGCAAATCTGCTCCAGTTTGAGTCATGTACTACAATTGCTGGACAGTAGTTGGACAGTTCAAATAAGGAAAATAACCAAGGAACGGGTTGAATTGTCACTCTTATCTTCTGCAACGTTTAATCTATGTTTTTTTAAATAAATGAAATAGAAATTAGGTCAAAATCTTTAATTAATTATGAAATTTCCAGGTATCACGGTGTCTGGACTTTGAAAACACTTTGGAGGTTTATAAATAAAACTTTTGGTTGAAGGAAATACAACATATTAATTATCTTAAATATCGATTAATGAAATATATAAGTTAGTATATAACTAAAGAAAATCGTGCGGTAGGCGGAAACGGTGAGGCAGTAGAATGTGTCACAGATTTCTAAGAAAATCTGCTCCAGTTTAAGCCATTTTGTTGCATAAATTTCGCTTTTTATATCTAATAAATATTTCAAACACTCCATGTTTGTGTCAAAGCATATACATGACAATTTCGGATATGCGGAGAGATCGAATTTAAATTTTTTGTCATTAAGCTTCTTGATTTACTTAGTGCTATTGTTTATGCTAGCTTTGGCATTATGTAAACATTCTTTCTTATTTTGATTTTAAAACCAGGCAAAAATTGAGCCGCTAGATTACCTCTAAATGAAATGCTCTAGGAGATAGTTTGGCGCTAGCCATTGTAGTATAAAGCAGGCGTGTTCTAGTTTTGATTTTTAAAGACGGATTCTTTAGTTGTTCATTAACAAAATTTTCTACCTATTGCTCAGCACTTTATTGATATTCTTTCTATTGCAAATCTTACTTACTTTGTTTGCTACCATGCTCTTTATTTCATTTTTCATATTGGCAAACTAATGTTGTAGTAAATGCACAGTCCGGTAGACAGATTTTCGGTGCACTGCTTAATCTTCTCAATGGTATTATTTATGTTGTATATGCGGAAACCCTCGGAGTTGCTTATCTACTTAACATTCAGCCTAGATGTAATTATCCCTATCTCTGCAGTTAAGCTTGTCACCTGTTATAACAACACACTTACAATGTTTTCTAAAGCATCAAACGGAGCCATTTTGTTAAATACGAACGCTTCAATTTTAATAAATTATTTATAAAAGCTTACTCGCGTAAAGCGCATCCCTTTAGTAAAGCAATTTCCAAATAACTAGTATGCCGTATTTACTTGCGCGAATCGCATATTGCTTCCATGATTGTCCTTACATTACTTAATTTTAATCCTCGCACTCCTGCGAAAATTTATTATAGTTCACACGCCAGCCCTAATAAAGGTCACTTTAGTGTATTGGACTACTCAGGTGGCTAATGCAACATTTTAACTATTCAGGAGTCGGCCTCGGCATCCTGTGCTATCCATCAGGCATGTTTTACGAAAACGGTATTGTGCTCTGCGTCCACACTTTCCAAACAAAGCGAACATCGTTGGCAGTATGTAGTGCTTGTAGGTCGTGTTGTAGCGCTCACCTATTAAGTTAGCTGCTCTAGGCACTCCTCATCATCTGCTAAGGTGCAACGCTCATGTTGCTGGAGCAAATCCTAGAGCTCTTGATAATGTTAATCGCATGGAACACTCGTACAAATGTAATTTGCCTCGCCCGGACTCTGACACATTGTGGTATCAATAACGCAATACCTCTTACATCGTCTGATTTGGTTGGTCAGGCGTTGCGTTAGTCTGGGGATGATTAAAATGACTGTCAGAATATACTTCATATCAAGGTACTTGTATCACCTATTAAATTCTCTCGATTAAAACTGTACACCCTGGTTGGTAAAAATAGCTTGTGGTACAAATTCTCAACTGAACCAGCGCTCTGCTAGGCAGTTCATAATCTTCTCTGCTGTGATCTACTTCAAAGGTAAAAAATTGACCGGATAGACTAATGAACTATGGAAAACACCTAGGCTAGCCCGCTACGAGCCACCGGAAATACTCCCAACGTATCGATATATAAAAATTGCTTCCATGCAGTGAGATTGAAAGAAACCGTGTTGACTTTACACTTTGTTATGTCTAAGAAGGCTGATAAGTATTTAGGTTTTAGCAATGGATACGAATACCTTTGGACACGCCGGGCCAATAAAATCGCTACTGCAATGTCTTGAAGAGGCTCTCAGCATTTCATTCCAAAAAAAACCCATCAGTTCTTGATCTATAGACTTCCGCAAAAGTTATTGCACTGTTTGTACTTCTTATCGCAACAGTTGCCTGTTTTGCATGATAAATTCTTTATATGCAAGTATGTATTAGATGTTGCGAACCTAGTAAAAAATTAATTCACTTGTGACCAGAAGGATAAACCAAAGGCAGCATGAACGAAAAGTATAATTTCATGCACATTCGTTTCTTATCTACTGGCGACTCATCAGTAGGAACCGGTGTTACGCCCTTTAACCAATATATATTTTGGTCAATTATGTGGGATAATAGGACGTTCCAATCTCCTAGACGAATGTTTAAGCCTATAGTAGTGAAGCTAACATCATATAAAGTCATGAAAATGCGACTTCAACGCTTACTCACACTATATAATATATATACCGAGGCTGGTAAGGATACTAACACTATGGCTATTGTGTTAGTAACCGAAACTAACATTATAGTACCGATAAGGTACATTTTACTGACACTATGTTTTCCAAGTCCGTACATGGTACAAACATGATGGTTATCAATGTTTGCTATAATACACCAAAGTTGAAAATTACAACTATTTCTCACCACCTGTTACTCCAATAAATCCATACACATTGGCCTTGATCGATATCAGTTATCACATTTCGCGGTAAGCTTGACATCATTAAATTCAATATATAACAGTTAAATAATGTTTGTTTCGGAGAGCTAATATATATGCAAGTATGTATTAGGTTTTGCGAACCTAGTAACAAATTAGTTCAGTTGTGACCAGAAGGATAAACCAAAGGCAGCATGAACGGAAAGTATAATCTCATGCACATTCGTTTCGTGCTTACTGGCGACTCATCAGTAGGAGCCGGTATTACGCCCTTTAAGCACTATATATTTGGTAGAAGAATGTGGTATAATAGGACGGTACAATCTCCTAGACGAATGTGTAAACCTGTAATAGTGAAGCTAACATAATCTGAAGTCAACGACAATGCAACTTCAATGCTAACTCACACTATATAATATATATACCGAGTCTGTAAAGGATACTAACACCATGGCTATTGTGTTAGTAACTGATACCTTTTTTGAAATCGATGAGTACCGGATACTAACACTATGGTTTCCGAGTCGGTACATGATACCAACCTGATGGATATAAATTTATGCTAAAGTTCACCTAAATTGAGAATTACAACAATTTCCGAACACCTGTTACTCCAGTTAAACCATACACTCTGGCCTTCATCGATATCAGTTATCACATTTCACGGTAAGCATGACATCATTCAATTCAATATATTACAGTTAAATACTGTTTGTTGTGAAGAGCTAATTTTTATGCAAGTATGTATTAGGTGTTGCGAACCTAGTAACAAATTAGTTCAGTTGTGACCAGAAGGAAAAACTAAAGGCATCATGAATGGAAAGTATAATCTCATGCACATGCGTTTCGTGCCTATTGGCGACTCATCAGTAGGAGCCGGTATTACGCCCTTTAACCACTATATATTTGGATGAGGAATGTGGGATAATAGGACGGTATAATCTCCTAGACGAATGTGTAAACCTGCAGTAGAGTAGCTAACATCGCATAGTCTCGACAATGCGTCTTCAACGCTTATTCACTCTTTATAATATATATACAACAACAAACAGTGTTTATACTCTTTACACGTTAGAGACCTTTTTAAGTGATAGTACTCAAACAGCAGAAATGTTACAGAGCGCATCGGCTGCCGCATACTTGATTCCGGCCCGGTGGTGAATTTGTTACATCGTAATCCTCGAGTTCTTATATAGCCTGATGTACTAATTTTCTTTAAGTATTTAGTGACGCATATGTACTATTACTTTACGATATGCCCACCGATGACAAAATATATAATCTTTCTTAGTTCTTATTTTCCGGCCAGTATTTCTTTGGTGATGTTATAGTTGTGCTTAGCTTTAGAGAGAATGTGACCTATATATTGCGCTGGGCGTCCGTCCGCTTGTAATATTTATCCTATTCCAATATCTGACAAGGCAGTCGAATTTGACATGCTTCGTACCAGAAAAGTATTGAAATTAGCGTCTATCAATTCCAGCTGACATTGAATAAACGCTTCTTGGAAATTTTCCATCAAATTAAACTGTTTATTAGCACTATTTAATTTAGATAAGGGTTGCTGCGTAACCACCATTCTCGCGAGATATGGTCTATAGATATTCACAATACCAATAATCCGGTGCAATTGTTACTATTAGTGAGCACTAGGTAGTTCTTAATAGGTTTTACATTCTAATCTAAGGAATACATCCATCTAAAAAATTGAGTGGCCTAAAAAACTGACTTGGCAACTTATCTGAACTTTTTGGCCTTCAAATGTAATCGCCATTCAACGGCTTCATATGCAATTTTCTCCAGCCGAGTAATATTATTTGTTCGATAGTAGATTCTATAATAAAATCGTGAATGTAAGTTGTGACACAAAGAAAGTCGTACACGAAGGATTCTATCATTAATGGAAACACCAACCAAATTGTAACCAAATAAATGAGAAATGACCTTGGGGTACATGTATCACTCAGTTCTACCAGCCTTTGGGCCGAATGCCAATTTGTCAGAAGCCCTGCTTTAGGTCAAGCAAGAAAAAACACTTGCCTCCTGCTTAATATAACAACAGACCTTGCAGAGCTGAAATGGAAGACTGGCCAGGTTTGTCCAACAGAGTTTGACCACCGGAAATAAGCCGCCAGTCGGAGCGCACAATACCTTTTCGTGGCGTAAATCATAGCAGCTAAAAAAACATTGAGAATGGCTTAATAATGCCGGATTTTATCATCTCCTGTGTTGCCTGAATCGCTGCTGCTGGTTAAATTGGAGAAGCAACATACACTCTTGGTGGTGCGTAACATTTTTATTATTCTAGCTACAGTTTAAAGCGATCGACTGTTTGCCAATACTATTCGCTGTAATCAGAGAGCTAAAATATAGTGTAGTAATGGCTTTGAAAATCTTTCCGCCAACAAAGCAATCGACCTGTTTCCTCCTGCATATCGAATTTAACGAAGTCGTACTCTCGACTCGATTGGCTTATAGGGTTATGTTGACAACCAGTGGTATTAAACTATATTCTTATAATGTCTAAACTCTACAGTGGTGTCCGAGTGTTTGCTACAAAAATAATATATGGCAGCTTTCATCATTTATTAAAAAAGTATCAAACCATTTGCCAAAAGCTAACATCGACGTGCCACAATTCTTACTTAAAATTGCTCTTGTATGATTTACGTTGTTTAACAGTCAAGCCTTTGAGAATAATCACACATTAGCTTCAGTATTCAATTACATAATTACTGGCTTTCCGTTGGAGCGTTCTAAAATATATTTTTTAATAAAAAAATCCTTCGGTGTGGCAACGTTTTTCAGGCATCGCTTTCTTGAAGGGCCATTTGATTGATAATTAGACTGCCACAGTAAAATAAACTAATTCCTGAATGATCGCGCGCAAAATTGTTTCCTCCAACGAAAAAAATTGTTCTTGCACAGAAAATTTTTTTTTCAAATCATAACTGTGAACTAACCACATTCAGAGTTGAAAGCATGGGTGTTAATTCTGATAAAGGGAGGAAATAACTGGTCGATTCTAATGCACGCAAAGGCAGAAGTCCATTTGCTGCCACCTAGGCTCTGTCGGAATTATTCTGTTCACACATATTGGTTGGATCGTTTATGCGGATTTTCAGAGAGTTTGTTATAAAAGTTCCATCGAGCCTAGATTTAATTAAACCTAATTTTGCAGTGAAGGTTGTCATCTGTGCTTATAATATTCTTACATAGATTTATAAACCATAAAACCAAGTCCGTTTGTTAAACACGAACGCATAATTTTTAATACCTTATTTATTAGGGGTTGCTCGTATAAATCGCATCTATTTTGTAAAACAAATTACAAATAACTATTATTTCGTATGCATTTTAACGGCTCGACCTCTGCTTCCATAAATGTCCTGGTTTTGCTTTATCTACAAGAAATTTCTTTTCAATTTACGTAATCCCTAAATAAGGCTATTTTAGAGTTCGCGGACTTAAAAGTGGCTACTGTAATACTGCCAGTGTCAGATTACTATTTTATTTTAGAGTGAGTTGATTTTCCAGGCTGGAAGAGTTGTTCATTTTTCGATTTTGAGAGTGAGTTTTACATTTGAGTCGATTTATTCTTTAATGCGAAAACTAGTTAATTGTTCACATATATTTTATAGTGCGCACTATTCAATTATATTTTGAGACTCGTTTCTTCATGAGGTTATATGCTTGCATAAGTAAGAAAAGGTACAATGCAGCTTTGCATTGCTGATCCATTGGAATTTGGAAAACACTACCGTCAAAGTTAGATTAATGACCTAATATGATATCGTACAGACAAAACATATCTATGGAAAAAATTAAATTTTATTTGAAATTAGGTTACACGGGATAACTGCTGTTCCTTTTTTCAGAATATTAGCATGCATTGATTAAATATCATGGTAGACCATTTTGCTTCTATCAAAATATTACCCTTGCGTCGTGACTTATACCTCGATATGGTCTTTGATTAGATACAAATTTATGTATATTTTATTGGTTGAGGTAATATGCAGAGGGACGCTATTGATTTATGTTGTGGTGCATTGAACATTGGCAAAACAAGTCGCATCAGATAAATTCCTAAGTTTAAAGTAGCTTTATAAATTTTCAGGTAATGTTCTATTATTTCGGAAATTTTCTTGAGGTTAAACACAAGATAAATTTGTCCAACTTATCTATTTAAATAAAGCAAAGTCGGAAAGATTTTTACACATATACAAAGCATTTTTATATAAAACACAAGGCATCTTATCAAAATATTCAAATATTCTTTAAAAAAGATTTTATATTCAATTGGCAACGATTAACAAAAGTAAAAATTAATTGTATCAACAAGCTAAAATGGAAATTGCGCTGGAGCAGTATCAATAAAATTTTCAAAAGCCTGGTAAAAATTGTAGCATACACATCTGTGCAAACGATCTCGTTATCATTATTAGCAGTGCCGAATATTGCACAGGTTATGTAAAAACATTTGCAACCAGGTGGGCACAAAGCAACTCATGAACTATTATGCGCAACAAATGGCATAATGATAAAAGCTTTCGTGAATTGTATAAACAAAATATCGCAGCTGTTGATCATTTTCCGAATGGCAAATAAAAGTTATACGTCATGGTGAAAGCCTTAGCTATCAAACGTGAGGAATTTTAAATGGAAAAGTCGATAAGAGGTGTCCTATGCAATTATTGAAGCATACAAGACGATTGTTCATCAAATGAATGGTTGTTAGATGGAACGAGTTAGTATATTCCACCTTATGAATCTTGGAATTTATTTCGAATAGGTACAACAAAGCCAGAAAGGCAGAAAGAAATAGCATGAAAGTCAATAACGGTTGCCCTTTGATATTATTTGAAGTAAGGTTTCAATCTAGATATAAACCAGTTGTATTATTTATATATATATATATATATATATATATATATATAGTATGTATATATATATATATATATATATATATATATATTATATAAACTGTGCTTCGCATAATATAGAAAGAGAAACACATCGAGTTGACTGACTTCGTCCTTGTAGATAACCCTTCAATAACATTCCATTTTTATTTTTCCGTTAACAAGACATGAAACTGGACACATCTACTTTGGATTCTATGTGTATATTCACTTTGCCACTCTGCCGCACGCTAGACACTATTTTCAATTAACTTGAGTTTTTGGTTAGCAATTCCTTCAGGTAGAGACTGTACAGCATGTATTTAGATCAAACGTTTCCACTACCCATCAAAAATTTTTAATTCTAGAACAGAAAACACAATACATGGGAAAGTGGTGTTGAATTGAATAAATTTAAAAGTAAACGTTCATTGGTTGCGTGGGCGTTGATGACATTTATTTAAATCAAGGTTGACATCTTGATATAAACTCCAATCAATTTATGATTAATTTTGTCAGTATCAACTAATTATAGCTTAATGCTAGAAAATGAACAAATTCAGTAGACTGATATCGTCCTTATTGGCAACCGTTTAAATATACCTGAAAATTATTCGTAATATACTGTAGGATGGCGTAGTGGATAGAGCTACAAACTCAGTTGGGGACACGCCCAGATTTGAAGCCTGTCCACATCAAATAATATGGACAGTAATTTAATAGTTCCCAATTTGGAGGGATCCGGTCAACAGGACGAATTGCCTTTTCTATATTATGCGATAATTTTTTACACTGACAAATTTATATATATCGGGATTATTGCTTATATCTTGATCGCAACCTTGATTTAAATAATTTTTTTCACCACCCGCGTAACCAATAATAGTTAGTTAACTAAATGTTCTTTGATAATTTCTTTGCATACTAAAGTATAAGTTGTGAAATGACTAAATTGGACATTTGATTATGTTAACTATTAAAAAGAAAATTCAAGAGAAAGAGACGAGTGTAGAACCGGAAAGAAGTAAATTTAATTAAAAGTTCCATTCAATGGGAATACTGTTTCTCCCATAACGAAAATAAAAATAGACGCAGTTTTAACATGATTATTTAATGCAGCTAAACTATTCATGTTATATAAGTTAAAGCACTTTCTTTTGCCCGCACTTTAGGATAGCTGTCATTAATTTCTATCCACATGCACTCACAATTTGTCGATTTGTTTGCGAAAACAGGTCGATTAGACGTATTATTACAAAATTATGGAAACATTGCACATATGTTAAACATATATAGCTTTCATGGCATATACAGAAATGCAACGATGGAAAATATTTAGCTTTTTATAAAGCGTAATAGATATTAAAATTGCATTCTGAATTATTCAGACCGTAAGAGCATATTCGTACATTTAATATTAACTGTGGCTATGCGTTTGAATACCTCAGCGTTCCTCTATTTCACACATTCTTATTGTTTCCGTCTTCTCTTTGATTTACATTCAGATTACATATGAATATGGTTATTTCTAGATACTTGTTGAGAATTTGAATAAATTACGTCTCTTATATCTTTTGATTATTTGCTCTATATTTGCACACGGAAACGGTACTAATAACTTAATAAAGATTAACATTTCAAATAATTATAAAACTGATGAAACACTGTGAATTAAATTCAGGCGCACAATATGTGCTACATTGTACAACTCCAAGTAACATCAACAATGAAGCAAGCAAGGGGTAAACAAGCGATTCATTGGCAAATGTAGTCAGTGGAATATGTAATTCTTAATATTGCTTGCCAATAATATAGAAGTTCTGTTCTGCTAAAACGTCAATGTATTGCTTCTAATCGCTGCACACTTCGCAGCCAAAATCTGTTGATCACAGCATGCAATGCGAATAAGTGTACAACTGGTCAATTATGTTCCGTGGCATGTTTATCTAATAATCGCTAAGACGTGGAAGCATTTGCGGAACTCCTGCAAGGCCATTATCAATCGCTGTAATGATGTGTATGAGTAAGTTGACCAACGAAACATAGGCAGTTAGAACAATAAGTCGGCTTCCGCCTAAATTGTTGGTTTAGTTGCGCACAGAATCGTGGATAGTGAGCAGTTTAATACAAAATTTGTCCTATCTATTTACCAAGGTTCGATGATTATGCAAGTAAAATATTATAAATAGTTTACATTCAGTTACATCTCTCATTCCAATGTAAGGCGTGATTTATAAGCAAGAAAGATTGGTAAATTGTTGGGTTTATATTATAGCCGCAATATTATTTCATCCGTCGACAAAAGAAAATCTTTCCAACAACATTAAATTGATTGGTACATTTGTTTTGGTAGACCAGGAAATATTTTACGGTAACATGAGCACGCAAATTGTCTGAAAAGTAAAATGGACTTTATTACATACGTGCGTCCCAGATTATTTTTTAACTAAAATATGATCACTATAGCTACCCTTAATCAAGGCAGAAGGCGTAAGGTATAAATTGTTGTTCAAATCCGATAAAGTACCTTATAGAAATGCTGAAACATTGTAGAATAGGAATAAATTCAATAAATGCGACACAGTATTAAACTGCTCGATATTTGAACAATAAAAAAGTACAATGGAAAACTCGCAAACTTAATTTAATCAATCAATTATTGTTAAATTGTATTGCCTACATATGTATATGTGGCGAAAGCTGCAAACAGTTGATGTTCGTGACTGCATAGAAATTGTGCGGCTGACATTTCCAGTCAAGTTCAATGTATGCGAGACTGCTAGAGGTGAGAGCCGCATATTTAAATTTGATTTCCATGTATATTCAATGCAGTTTGATCCTCGATAGTCAGTTTGCCGTCGTACCCTGATGATGACCATAGAAGGTCGAAACGCGTCAGTGCGTTGCGGCTGGCGGTAGTTTTGCTATGTTGTTCGACGACTGGTTAAATACAATGGGATTGGTGTTTACTTCAAGCTCGCAAACTTGAAAGGCTAAAATGTTTCTCGGAATGGCCAAAAAATGTTTAGCCAAGAGGAATCCGGCATACCATGACGAATAGTGCCTAGCAATAATGGCTTACCACGTGAGTGCCGCAACTTGGTGCCACACGGTACAATTGAACAAACATTGTATTAATGACATAATTGTTATAGTGGGCCTGCTAAGAATACACGTCCACGCATGTGGTGTCTACGCAACCAATCAGAATTCGAGGTATCTGAATTTCTTCTGAAGATGTCGTGCCATATGTGTAAGGTCACTAGTGTCAGTTAGTGTACTAAATTATCTATTTGCTTTATTTTCATTGTCAATTTACTTTGCTTACACATCTGTGCTTGCCTTTGTATTTGAAGCAAGTCAAATGTCCAAATAAAAGGCCAACAACAATTGACCATGCCGTAATTTAGAGTCAATAAACGTATTTTATGCCAAACATATTTCGTCTAGTCTAATTAACTTTTCTATCTATGTAAATAGCATGGCCGTCAGTAAGATATGGCGCTGGCATAAATCAAGCACAAGCAAAACTACAAACGAAATAGCTGTAAGCGAGAGTTTAGAGTTTTTGACATGAACTGTGCGTAACCTGGCCTAGGGCTCTTGCAAAGTTTATTGTACAGTATGGGCACAGGCTGCTAGAATAGCTGAACAAATGTGGTAATTTTAAACTTAAAAATTGCACCGATACATATTTTGGAAATAATATGTATTTAAGCTTAGAAATACTAGAATAGAAATTTACAAACGATAATGTTGACGTTTAAGAATAGTATTTGAACTTGAATCAAGTCTTAAAACAAATAACGTTTCTAGAGTGTTAACCTGTACAAGATATTGCGTGGTGATTTTAAAGGAACTTCTCCCTATATCAAAGGAGTGCTTCTCGAGTGTCAGACCTGTTTTCGTCAGATTGTAAAAATGCAATCCAATATGAGTATATTTGGAATGCTCTAGATTGGTTGACATACAAAACTCATCAGTTAATCTTCTAAACTATCTCCTTGATCATTCAACTCTTAGCACTTGTTGAGCCACAACAAATTTCTCCATTCTATAGTCGACTCGGCGTCACAGTTTGACTTCTATACTGCGGGCCGATTTACTTCTAGCGGTGGTATAGTACGACTGCCACTGTCAAAATATAGTAGACAAGAAACCAGTAATGGTTTGTATACTGATATTTGGCGACTTCATTTCGAAAACTGTGCACAAAAAACAACAAAAACTCAAATAAGAACAGGTAATATGTTCGCCTGTAGACAAAATACAAGATCGGAAATTAATCGGCTGCTAGTTTTTATTCGATAGTGACGCGTCTAGGCATCATGGTATTCTGCATTTCATTTTCAAATGCCAAAGCAATTGACTTGACTCATCTAGCGATACAACACAGCCGTAGGCGATTTAGGTTCTATGTCTTGATTAAATAAGTGAAATAATTTTGCCTGAATGTTTAGAGCAGCCACTGTGTGATGACCACTCACAAATTGGCCTCGACAGCCTTAACCAATGTAACTTTGGTTCATTCGCCAACATAAGTCTGAGTAGATCTCGGCTGAGCCAAAATTATGGTGTTCAAAGTTTGTTGAACCACCACAAATACTCAATAATCCTCATAGACGTATCGCCATACTGCAGGTCCATTTTCTTCAAGCGACAACACAGTTTTAAAAATCTAGAATGAATGTCTCAATCTCAAGAATAATGTCAAGCCAGAAAATTAACAGCTTTTATTTTAGGATTTATAGACTGGAAATAGCAAAATACCTTTCTTTAAATGAAGATTGCGAGAGTACGACGGCCAGATGACTAGCGAGGATCGATCCGCATATATATGCAATGCGGATCGATCCACGCTAGTCAGTTTGCCGTCGTATTCTGATGATGATCATGGAAAGTTGGAACGCGCAATGTGTACGACTGTCGGTAGTTTTGCTATGCTGTTCTACGACTGGTTAAATAAAATGGGATTGTTGTTTACTCGCAAACTTGATTTAAGGAAAATCGTAAAGCTACCACCAGTCGCACACACTTTGAAGAGTTTATAATGAACAATGCATATACAATGGGATTAGTGTTTATTTCAAGATCACAAACTTGACTTAGCGAAACAGTTCTAGTTTATATAACCGCACTGTACAATTATTTTGAAAAGAATTCAAGGAACTGTGTAATAAAATACAAAAAATATTTTAAAATTTAGGCAAAATTCACACCTTGGAATATCCCAATTAGTTTCCTCTCGGCTTCTTCTTCACTCTGCGTCAGCCTAGATAACCTATTAATATAGCCATCACTTCAATAAAAATATAAAAAATACATGTTTGTGGAACAAAATTCTAAATAGTAAATTAAAGTTAACAATCCTAAGGCCTTGGGTCGTAAAAAATGAAACAATAATTTAATGTGAGTTCAATAAATGAGCACACAAAATATATACATGTAGAAAATCTAAATTGTCGAACAATTAAATATTTGTCGTTTAAAGAATGCCGTTAAAATTTAAATAAAACAATAACCTAGAAAAACCATGGAAAAATACATTACGTGTAGCGTGCTGCAGGTTTTCGCAGTATTTAGAGTCGAAGAATCCGAAGCAGGCGAACTCAGTTTTTGCCCTGTCCGTCACAAATTCTAGACAGTACTTGAAGAGTTTCCTACAAGGATTAAATATGTATGCTGGATGAATTGTCTTTTCTACGGTATCCGAAGCTAAGTTTATAAGGGAAGAATATTTCTAATGGGTTTAGTGTTTATATCAAGAGCGCAACCTTGACTTAAATAATTTTTATCTTCGCCCGCGCAAACAATGTCTGTTTAATTACATAAAATTGCCATCGAATACCACTTCTCCAGGTAGCGAGTTATCTGTTCGATAATTGAAGATTGAGGGGGGGGCAGTTGGAAATTTAGATCAAAATAAATGCCATATGAGCTCCACCTTAATGTAAGACTAATCAAAGCACATAATCTATTACATAACCGAAAATTATGTGCATCGTGCGGCAGGGATGTTCAGTGCTTAGAGCCATAGTCTCCGGAGAATGTGTGCCTAGTTTCGAGTCCCGTGTCCTCGGCAAATTCTGGACAGGACTTGAAGAGTTCTAAATAGGGCATTTTAAAAAAGCCTGTGTATTTCATGGATATTGGAAATAACCGTTAGAAAAAGCGGCAGAATGGCTATGTTTTGCTTGTTGCGGAGAACTAATATATTTCCAATTGGAAATTTGGTGTTGCGTACCTTGTAACAGATTGGTTTAAATAGGAAAAGAACAATAAACCAAAGTCAACACGGACGAAATTCACAATCTCGTGTACACATTCGTTTTGTGCTTACAGGCGACGCATCAGTAGGAGGTCGTATCACGCCCTATACCTATTTTGACATGAAATGTGGCAAAATTGCCCATTTAAAAATAACATATCTTTAGTTATTTTGCATTTATAATTAAACAACTTTGACAAAGGACACCGTGCAAAGTAGTTATGAAAATAGAACTCTCAGACATTACTGACCGATTAAGCTTACGTATGTTCGTATTTATAAAGAAAAAAATTACAGTTTTTAAACATGCATATTGATAAATCCAGAGAAATCTTCAACCCTATTTCACTTTTATTTATTACTTAGTTATATCTTTTATATTTTCCTTGTAGACGCTCCATTAAATTTCAAATTTGGATAAGTCCCAAAAATATACTTAATTAACTTCATCTTCGTTTTAATTAAAACAGGCTGAGTTGCAGTAGTTTAGTTGGTTCAAGATATTCCAATGGCCATTGGCGGCTATCTTCTTCAGTTTACACATCATTACAAGTTGTAAAGCAACGAACAACTGACTTGCTTCATTAGTTTTTTTAAAAGAAAACATGATACTGAGTGAACTAAAAATGATGTCCGCAAAAACCATCGGAAAATTTTGAAAAAAGTGCTTGCTTCAATATTTTGGTTTTTTAAAAACTTAAGATGATAAGTGAACTGAAGATGATGTTCGACAAAGGCCAACGAAATAACATTAAGAAACAACACAACGGGAAATCAGCCTGTGTTAGTCAAAACGCATATCAGGTAATTTGATTAATCCAGTTTCGTCATTTTCTTCATTCATTTAAGCTAAATATATTTTTGTATACAAAAAAACATATTTTCGATGTTCAATATCAGACAAAGTCATGGTTGAAATTAATTTTTCTAGAATTTAAGTGGAAAAGCATATAATTTTATGACACCAATTTTTCGAGCAGTAACTTAATTTTGATATAGGCGCCAACATAAATTGGGAAAATACACGTGTTTATTATTAGCAATTCAATGAATTTGCATTCAATAATGATTGAATGCATAATTATGATAAAATATATATTGATTTATGTATATGTTAAGTTAGATAATAAGCCAGAAAACTAACACTAAAGTTTAATTTCTTAAAATTTTGTGCAAATAGGATCAGAAGCGTAAATCAGTGTCAGCAAGAACGAAATGTACACGTGTTTCGTGCTTACTAGAGATTCAACAGCAGGAGCCAGTAATTTGCCCTATACCCAATATAAATTTGGTCAAGAAATATAGGATAGTTTGCGAACTCCAGGTAAGCAGCAATCCCATTGTATTTAACCAGTCGTCGAACAACATAACAAAACTACCGCCAGTCGCAACGCACTAACACGTTTCGGCCCTCCATGATCACAATCAGTATGTATGTATTAGGTGTTGCGAAACTAGTAAAAAAATAGTTCAGTTGTGACCAGAAAAATAAACCAAAGTTAGCATGAGCAGAAAGTATAATCTCATGCACATTCGTTTCGTGCTTACTGGTTTATCTTTCGGATCACAACTGAACTAATTTTTTACTAGGTTTGCAGCTCCTAATACAAACTTGCATATATATTAATTCTCCGCAAAAAAACAGTATTTAACTGTTATATGTTGAATTTAACGATGTCATGCTTACCGCGAAATGAGATAACTGATATCGATCAAGGCCAGAGTGTAGAAATTTACTTGAGTAACAGATGTTCATAAATTGTTGTTATTCTTAATTTCGGTTAACTATAGTATACATTGTTATCCATTATTTTGGTACCATGTACCGACTCGGCAAACATAGTGCTAGTACCATGTACCTTCTCGGTACTATATTGTCGGTCTCGTTTGCTGACACAACAGCCACAGTGTTAGTATCCTTTACAGACTGGGTGTATATATATTATATAGAGACAGTTAGCATTGAAGTCGCATTGTTGAGACTTTATGTGACGTTAGCTTTACTAAAGCCGGTTTACACATTCGTCTAGGTGATTGTACCGTCCTATTATCTCACATTCCTCTCCCAAATATATACTGGTTAAAGGGCGTAATACCGGCTCCTACTAATGAGTCGCCAGTAAGCACGAGATTATAATTTCTGTTCATGCTGGTTTTTGTTTTAGTTCAAGTCACAACTGATCTAATTTGTTACTAGGTTCGCAACGCATAATACCTACTTGCATATATTTTAGTTCTCTGCAACAAACAGTATATAATTGTTATATGCAGCATATTAATTTGCACTTTACATACGATAAATTATTTTATATTACCACTACATTTAATTTAATTAAATGAGTATTTCCTCACCTTATATTGTGGACAAACCAATAAATGACATACAATCAAAATACCTCATTTCATGGAATGTGATCTAAGTTAAACTGTACCGACGAACCTAGCATGTGTGAGATTTCACTTTAACCACTCGAGTTAAACTTAGTTTCGATATTTTGTTCGCCGAATGTTTAAATGCAATGGGATTGGTGTCTACTTCAAGTTCGCAAACTTAATTCAAATAATTGTCACCACCACCAGAGCAATCAATAATTGGTTAATTGCGTTAACTAGATATATGTGTGGCAAAAACGGCAATAGTAAATGTTCGTAACTGCATAGACATTGTGCAGCCGACAATTCCAGCCGTGCCCAATGAATGCGAGACTACTAGAGGTCAGAGTTTTGCTTTCCATATATATATGCATTGCGGTATATTCCTTGTTTAACAGCTTTGCTATGTTATTCGACGACAAGTTGAATACAACAAGATTGGTGTTTACTTCATTCTCGAAAGCTTGATTTAATGAATTTTTACCACCACGCGCGCAATCAATTGTATTAGGGCTGACCTGGTTAACAACAGCTCTATTTATTTGGTTAGATAGGCGCACGTCTCGAATTTGAGTGAACGCGAATATAACTCAAAATTATTGCTAACAATATAATCAATACATACGTATAGCCATTTAAGTGAAACTCCAGTCAATATCTGTCAGTTTTCCCTTCGAATGCGCCAGAATATTTTTTGATTCTTAACATTTACTAATAAGTACTGCCAGAGTGAACTCAATAGACAGGATGGGAGCCAAACAAAATAGGATAAATATGTCCGGATAAATTAGCAAAGTTTAAAAAAAGGAACCTAATTAATAAATTAAATAAAATAAGTGACGTTAAGACTAGAAAAATGAGAAAACTAATTGATGGAAGAATAAGCAATATAAGGGAAATGTAATTGCAATAATAACAATAAATTTTAAAACAATCTAAAATAAAGGAATGGTCAAAGGATGAAATTAGGAAGGATTTTCCTATCAGTAAAAGATTGACAAAGCAATAAGATAAAAAGTCCACTAATAAGCTAGTATAAATTTAATGTTAACAATATTATACCTGAGCTTGCTTCAGATTCTGATTCCATCATTCGTCTTTTCCTACTATTAAATAATTCTGTTTTCCATTTCGAACCTAAGTATTTTCCACAGCTGTTTCATTCATAATAGCATATCAAGATTTAATTTCGATGGATTCTTTGATCAATCTCTTCATCCTGTTGTAACGACATATCATTTTGCGTCTACAATCATCCCAGTTAATAGTATGTGTGGTTTATAATTAAAGGCAATTCAATTTTTGCTTATTCTGGTGCCTTGATTAGACGCATTGGTTATACTTTCCTACATAATTTAGTTCCAGGTATTATTATGATCCGCTGACCAATTTTTGCTCTATCAGCTTTTGTGTATCTCAAATTCGGATTAAATTTTCCTACGTTATATTCATTATTGTTTTTATTAAGTTGAGAGGTTAACTATTAGTGCACAATATACCACACAATCTGCCTAATCACAGACCCCTATGTTTGATATTTGTAAATTTAAGGCTTTTTATTGTTCATGATTGAAAGGTACCAATTTTCATGCGATACGGATGATTCAATTTGAAATTAATTAAAACTTCAGAATATGTAATCTTTCTAAATATATCTCTTTCTATTTTCTGACCATTTCTAATTTACTTGGCACCAAAATCGGTAATTCATCTGATGGTTTTCCTTCAATAGGAAATTTAAATTCGTACATTTAATTCGTTTATGTTAAAAAATTTACCATTTCATCCTCATCACGATGCCATATAACAAATATGTCACCTGTGAACCGTGCATGTAGCTTAGGTTTCAGTGATGTCTTATCGAAAATACTATTTTCTTAAACTGCATACAGGTTGAACAAACATTAGTTGCGCTGGCGGTAATAGCATACATGTAAATCAAAATCGCGATCTTGACATACACACAGAACACATTATGTGCATACATTTGTTTGTACAATCTAATCATTGCAATTCATCGAGTAACCCGGTTTCCTCATTATTAGGACATCTTCCCGTACTGCAGACAGGTCTCGAACCGTGGAACAATTCCTTTGAAGTCTTAACTCCATCCAAATAGCCTCTCAGATAATTTCCCCCTGAATGAAATACAAAACATAAAACTTAATTAGTTCGTGGCACACATAACGCTGTGAATAGATACCCTGATTCGTAAGATAATGTGCCCCGGTTCGCGTCTTCTCCGCGGCAAATATCTAGACAGCACATGAGCTATATATAATGGGAATATGGTTTATTTCAAGCTCTCAAGCTTGATCGTTTACACTGCCCAACAAGCAATGGTCGTTTAATTATATAAATGTTCAGTTTCACACATCCCCATCAGATGGCGTGGTGTTAGTTGAATAACGACAGAATAAAGGTAGGTAAGTAGAAATTTAGTTCTAAATGCATGCCAGATATAGGCTCCAAATGAACGAGTCAAACCACAATCAAACTAACCATTATATATCTAAAAATTGTGAGTACCTGCGCCAAGGTGGTTCAATTTTTAGAGACGTGACCTAGAAAGCAAGTGTGCCCATGTTCGTGCCCTGTACGTGGCAATTTCTGGACAGTACTTGAAGAGTGTTAAGTAAAGGAAAAAACGGTCTACATGATTAATTTCCTTTTCTACACTATAATAAGCATAATTTACACTGAAGAATATTTATACATAATGTGTTTGATGTTCATATCAAAGTCGACACCTTAATTTAAATAACTGTCATCAGCGCTCACGCAATCAATGACCGGATAATTATATCAATTACATAGATTTGAGTTTCGGCTAAAACATTATTTTCAGACACGAAAAGAAATTGCGATTTTGTATTGAATGATGTGCGTCTAATTAGTTCAATGATGACCGGGGGGTATAATCTCATGTGCACATTCGTTTCGTACTTACTGGTGACTCATCAATAGGAGCCGATACTGCTCCTCACATAAATTTGTTTCATTGATGTGGGATAATTGGGTGGTACAGTCTTCTATACAAATGTGTGTTCAAGCAAGAATGGTGAAAACTTCATAAAAAGTGTTCGACAACGCGACTTCTATGCCTTATCACTTTATATATATATATATATATATATATATATATATATATATATATATATATATATATATATATATATATATATATATATATGAAAAACCAGGTAGCACAAAACGCATGCGTAAATGAGATTATATTTCTCGTACATACTTTTATTTATCCTTATGGTCCTTTTTCAACTAATTTTTTAATAGGTGCGCAACACCTAGTACACAATGGCATGCATATTAGCTTTCCGCAAAAACCAGTGTAAAAGAAGATAATTTGTAAGCAGGTTTCGTCATATTTTATCGTTCTTCAATTAAGCAATCACATATTGATCGGTTCTTGAATACCGTTGATAGTTTGAAGTAGTTTGCAGACTTTAAATAAACAGCATTCCAATTTTAAGCATATAGAACTATTGCGTACATTTTGTTTATAACTAAGAAACTAACTAACTAAGAAAATATTTTCTTGGTATTATTTTCAGAATTTAAATTGGTATTGTGACTTCCTCTGATAAACATATGAATATTTGACTTAACTTGAATTAATTGAACAACACTAGAAATGACCATTATTTTATTATTATTATTATTATTATTAAACATACGTAGTGTATTTCTTTGAACCGACTTTCCATTCCATTATGCGCAGGTAATTCTAATATTTTTAAAGGCATTTATAAGACGTGAAGAAACATGTCTAGGTCAACTGCACATGTAATTCCATGCACAGTAAACCTTGTTTGCTTGTCATGCGCCAGGAAAAGAAAGCTTCAATGCAAGTCCAAAATCTTGTTGCTCTCATTTTAGTTTGGTATTTACCAGTATATGTGTCTAAATTCCTATGAAAATCACTGCTGTCAAACACAATAACTAGCTTTCCTTCTTGTTTAATCCAAATAACAGCCGTGGAACTCTTGTTAAACCTTTAAAATTCTTTGGTCTTTTGCAAACGAAAAATAACTATATATACTTTTGTAAATGAACAATAAAATTGAAACTTCGCATAATTTATTAAATGCAATATACAAAGGAGTCTGCTTTTTTCCTTTTAGAAACCCATCAAGTACTTGCTGAAATACCCGCCTTAGGGATTTGAACCTAGGAGCATATTCGTTCGATTCTTATAGTTCATTCACTATTCCAGCGATTTCATGTATTGATCGAAATTTTCTATTAGGAGCAAACTCATGATTGTTTATTAGCCTTACATTTATGTGGCATCAAGTTTTACCTTAATTTTTGTCTAGCTCTCCCATAACGGGCAATATAGAAGAGGTAATGTCAAATGTGTAAATGTTTGTACTGCTGAAGTGGAAATAATCAAATTTTTACATTATACTTCAACTGTCTTCACTCTCTATCTCTCACTGTCTCTATCCCTAACTTTCCCTACCTCTCTCTCTATTTCTCTATCTCTCTCTCTCTCTCTCTCTATATATATATATATATATATATATATATATAAATTATCAATCAGCTGAAATTAACTCTTGCAACTTATCAAATAATACAAACAATTTCCTTATGGGCTACGAATGAGGATATTATAATAACTGGAAAATAGGTTTTCATTCCAAGCCAAATATTAAGTATGAATGTTCGTTTACTACGCTTTGCAAATAAGCAAAAACTACGTAACTACTGAAAATGGATTTTAATTGTCACATAAAATAAACATATATAGAGCCATAAATGCATAAATATGCTCAAACACACAAACATACATAAACACATATATGCATAAAAATACGCACACCTGTAAATACATATTTAGATAAATTCAAACACATAAATATAGAGAAAAACAATTCAACAGGTTCAAACATAACTTCATAAATAAACAAACACGGATTCAGACGATATCGCATATCAATAAACATAAATAACTAAAATATTCTACATTATTTTTAACTTAAACAATTACACGCGTACATACAGAAATACATTCAAACATATAAGCACAAAAAATTCATAAAAGTCATACACACACATACATACTGACATATATTCATATATACAAGTAAATATACATAAATACGCACATACATACAAGCCTCTTTGCATAAATAAAAAGATATATATACATACACACATGTATAAAACATAAATATATACATAAATACTAAATACATACATATATACACACATAATTACATACATCCAAACATACATACATTCCAATTAACAAAAATGCGCACATACATACAGACACAAATCCATACATACACATATACAAACATATATAAATACATATATACATGCAGGTATGCATACTCCTATGTATAAATAAATATATTCATATACACATACATGAATACATACACACATACATACAACTGAGCATATACGGACGCGTCTCATAAATCCATGTTGGGAAGCTGAAAATGCAGCTCTAAATCAAGTTTTCTCGTATAAATTGTGACTGGAATTGTTGGTCACATTGTTAATATGAAATATATTACCTGTTTATCTTCAGTTTTCAAACTTGACGTCACAAGCTCGTAATATTTTGTCATAAATTTTCTTAACAAATATACTTTTTTAAATTTTTTTTGTATGAATAATCACTTCGGTTTCCATCAGCTGGTGTACATTACTCTGAACATTTAACACCTGAGTTAGGCAGAATGATAACTGCACTACTACTGTAAATTTGCACTGATCTGACTTAATATTAATTACTTAATAGGCGTTGCGAACCATTAATCAATTAATTCAAATATGACCAGAAGGATAACCTAAAGTCAGTATGAACAGAAGATATAATCTCATGTGCACATTCGTTTCGTCCTTATTGGCGACTCATCATTAGGAGATGGTATTACGCCCATTAACCACTATATATTTGGGTGAGAAATGTGGGATAAGAGGACGGTACAATCTCCTAGACGAATGTGTAAACCTGCAGTTCTTTTTTCGGTACTATACTGTTGGTATCGGGTACTGACGCAAAAGCCGTTGACTTGGTATTCTTTAAAGACTCGGTATATATATTATATAGAGTGAGTTAGCGTTGAAGTCGCATTGTCGAGACTTTATATGATGTTAACTTCACTACTGCAAGTTTACACATTCGTCTAGGAGATTGCACCGTCCTATTATCCCACATTCCTCACCCAAATATATAGTGGTTAAAGGGCGTAATACCGGCTCCTACTGATGAGTCGCCAGTAAGCACGAAACGAATGTGCATGAGATTATACTTTCCGTTCATGCTGCCTTTGGTTTATCCTTCTGGTCACAACTGAACTAATTTGTTACTAGGTTCGCAACACCAAATACATACTTGATAAATTCAAACGTATCAATTCTAATCAAAAGCATTTCAATAAAACAACATCTTTAACAATTTGGGTATAATATAGCAGTCGGGCATTTTATTTTACTCAATTATAAATTATGCAAATAACTTGTAATTATATATATATACAATTTGAGAATCCTCTTTTTCACAGTAAACAAAATATCATAAAAACTGAAAACCCAGTAAATTCTGGATTTGATATCTACCACTGACTATTTAACGCGTCCAAAGTTGTTTGTATTTGACGGTTTAAAGAACCCATCATTTAATTTTGGAGCTGCCATTCTCTACACAGGCAGCCTTGAATAACACTGCGAAAAGTAAATTGTTCTAACAAGGTCCCAGTTCTTTTTAGCGTCTCTCTTTGTAGCATAAAGGACAGTGTGAAGTTCTACATTAATTTTGTAAACGCCCCGGCTTCAAGTAAATGCCGTACGACGTTACAAACTCGGTTAAGGTGCTCTGAATATAGATTTGTTACTGATAGGGGGCCCTTAAGAGGGCCTGGTCGTGCGTTCTCCTGAATTATTCAGAGTGTGAAGATGTCCTAGAGCCTTGGGTGGACTCGGGCTGTTGTTCCTCCCGTTGTCGAGTTGTATTCACGATGTGGAAAACGTCGTTCAGGTTCTGCAATTAATTGGCTCGTCTCGCTGGTTGTACCGCAACAAGATGAGTCACGGATGTAGCCAATTGTTGGTGAAACAATCAAATCACCAGCGTAGGTATTGACAGCCGACAGAACGCACACGCGTAACGCAAAGCAGAATGCAAATGCGACAACTGACTTGCATGGTAAATTGCCGTGCTTAAATAGCATGCCATAGTAATATATGTCTACTTGCACACTATTGGTTAAACGGCAAGTTTCGCTTTTTTTCTCATTGGTGCAACGTAAATAAAATTGAATTTAATTTACGCAATATGTCGGCCATTAATTTGTGTCGTTACAACACTTTCCTCTCTGAAAAAAAGGAAAAAGAATTCCTCTCTGCGAGGCTAGATAAGAAATGCATGACAGAGTTCGAACCAAGTTAAGCAAAAATATGATGAACCATAAATGCTGGGCTTAAATATGCTTGTTGGTTGCTTCAACAATGATATGATGCCAGGTAACCACTAGGAATTGCTACACAAATTGTTAGCTCTAGTGGTCGGTCATACCACGTGAGGCAAAATAGAGCAGTGTAAGATTTGGGAGCCGCAGCGTGAAGATTTCGAGGTAAATCGCCTCTGAATTTGCCAGGTTTAAGTTAAAACCTAAGCAGGTTGGATCGTCGTCAATGTGTTTGTATACGACCAAAGGAGCTAGAGTGCTCGACGTTGTGGTCATGACATTTGTAGAGTGGTCTTTGTGCAATTAATGAAGTTGAGATATGCATTGAAAGTGGCCTGTACCATGATATGAAGCTGATCACTACTTAGTGTTGCTGCACGAAAGCGTTAGCTCTAAGTAGCTGGTCATACCAAAATAGGCAGTGTGATGTCATGTGTGAGAAATACATTATAATGTAAAAATATATACATTAAAATCAAAGTTAATTGCATAAATATATGTACACGAACATTGCCTCAGAGATGGCATAATACCAAAGAACTGTTCAAAAATGCTACACAATTGTTAGCTAAGAACAGCTGGTTATGCCACGTGAGACAAATACGAAAAATAACGTAAGGTTAAAAAAATTTTGATAGTTAATGTTAATGTTTATAATACTACGAAATGATTCGAGATAATGCGTTTTTATGCATGAATAGTCTGGCAATTCTCTAAGGACGCTAATGCTGTGGGTTAGTTTTCGTCTGCAAGTCTATGACTAAAATATGTTGTAAAACAAAAATTTAGAAGAACATCCTTTCGCGATGCTGCCATCGTTGGATTTTAAAGCGAAACATCCTATTGCGAGATAATTGACAGCACTCGTATATCGGTAAAATCTTGATTCATTTGCATTTTCAGGTGCACAGATATCGCTGCCCTGTCACTCTGTAATTGTTCGTGAGCCAATCTTATCCGAATGTTTTCAAAATTAAACAAAACGTAATCATTGTAATTGTAAATCAATAGGGAATTTATTAACTGGTTTAACACAACTAGAAGTAACAGCAATTTTGTGAGCCTTAATAATGGAGACATTAAGTATAACTCACAAGGCATTTTGACTTTAATCCACGCAAAAAGCTAGACAAAATGACTTATACATACGTTTATATTGTGGGAGAACAGTGAAATTGTGATGTTACAAGATGAGTTGTGTTCAATGTAAAATTTAATCCACCCGAACAAAAGCTAACTAGAGAGTTTTGAATTTTATATCATCTCACCAAAGAGTACGTAGGATAATTAAATGATACAGCCACGCACGCCAGAGTGAGTCCCTCTAAATTGTGCCAGACCACATACTTCGTTTCCTTATGCACATTACATTTAGGTGAGCTTGCAACATACAAGGCCGTAACAAATTCTGGCAAAAATTTTAGATAACAGTGACAAAATCTATAGGGAATACTCAAAATGGTAAACATTAATGAAGAAATATAGAATTACACGTTTGGTGCATATTTGTTTACTTTCAATAATAAACAGCTGATAATTAATTTTATTATTTTATCAGAGGAATCATTGGCCTTTAGGAAGAAAATTTTCACACTTTAAACAACATCTTGTCAAAAAATGTGTGGCATTTTGCCTATGTCCACATAGTTGATTAAAATATTCTTCGTCGCCATAAACGAAAACAATGTTTATGGATGTACTAGCATGTAAATTTGGTGAATGGTGCTAAAAAAATATTCTAGTCAAAATAAAACCCATGAAAATTAGTCCTGTGCTTGCACCTGACTTTTCCACCGTAAGACCATGGAAATAAACCAAATAATTTTAAAGCAGTAATGGATATAGCTAATGTGATAAAGCAGTTATTACCTGTGCGTATAGCAACTGTGGAACCAGCATTACTGTCGTGATAATTACATTTAAGCTTTCAATATTTGTGTGAGTGGTGATAACAGTTAAGACAACTAATTATTGGCATGACGATAAAAGCAAACACATTCTATGTTACCAGCTGCATAGCACCGTAAATCGTAATACGTTACACACACATACAAGCAAAAACACGTCTCTAATTTTAAAGGACGTGATGACAAACTGAATACAAGGATCAAAACCAAAATGTATATAAGAGACATGATAAATAACAAATGCGCCATCATTCCTATTTGCGCAAACTACATTTTGCCAAACTCTCTATTCGGTTGTACATTTTATTACGACATGAGAAATATAACTCTAATGCAAAATCGCTTAACTTTCATGAATCTCCTATTTAAAACCTATTCCTATTGTGGGTGATTATGACAATTATTTTAAAGAAATTTTCTGACATTTTCTAGAAACAAGTGCATTTCAGTTAGCCTGTCATAAAACTGTCAATTTTACATAACTCCTAGGTGCTGAAGCGTTACAAACTTCTTTATTTGTAGTCAGAAAACGACGCTGAATTAACTAACGAAGATTAATCGGCAATGAATTAGAAAAATATAAAAAATTGGGCAATAAGATCGCAAGCCCGAACTCCATCTAATCTTGCATAGATTGCACATGCGTGAAATTTCGTTTGAATACTTTCTTTTCAGACATGCACATCAGTATTATTAAAGCCTTCGCCACAATAAAGTGGGGTGTAATTTATGTAAAACAGCTTATGAAGAAAGTCAGATTTGACATTTTTCATAACTTATATATATATATATATATATATATATATATATATATATATATATATATATATATATATATATATGACTTTTTAATACACTACCGGTGGGTTCACTAGGCTTTTTGGTGAGTTAAATAAAAAACATTCCGTTTTCATTGCATGCCGACAATGTTTTTTATCATACTTTTATTATCACCCGTGCAATCATTGATTGCTTAAAAGAATAGCTTATATAATTATGGCTGAACCTACACAAAAGTAATAATCATTACAATATAGAAATTATACGACAGACATTCCCGTCAAGTAAATTTCCGCGAGACTACTAATAGTAAAAGCCGCGATTTTGTTTTTAAATACCGCATGCATTTATTTGCGTTTGATCTTAGTTAGTAAATATGACGTTTTTCAGATAAATAAACGAATTTTGATTGCGCCTACGCTGATAACAATTACTGTAATCAAGGTAGCGATCATAATATAAACACCCGACCGATTATGTACATTTATTTGTCAGTATGAACTTAGTATTGTTTAATGTAGAAAAGGCAATTCATCTCGTAAACAAGTTTCGTCCTTATTGGGAACTAATGACGTACTGTCCATAATTTGCCGTGGACAGGGCTCGAACCGGGGCATTTCAGCTTCGGAATCTAGTGCTAAAAACCAATAAAACCAAGCTACCTTGGGAAGTAATCTATTGAACAGTCGTATAATTAAATGAACATTGTTTGCACAGGCAGAGATAACAGTTGTTAAAATGACAGATTTGAGGTGGTTATATAAAAGCTTAGGTTTAAGGAGATGTCATATAGGCTCCATCTAAAATAAAGCTATCCAAGATACGTTAGTTAGTACACAAGTGAAAATTGTCAGGTTGGTTGCTCACCATTCACGATCGAAAAGCGTCAGTACGCGCGTTTGACGACAGTGTGCTAATTTTTGCAATAGAAAAATAAAATGACGGTTTTTTTTAATGAAGTAAAACGCATGATTTTCTAATAGCGATCCAGTGATACATAGAGCCCATGCGAAATTTTTTCTACATATTGTAGTTGGAATATACTTATTTTATTTCATGAAAATGTCAAGAGGATTTAGAAATACGTCAGAAAGAGTTACTGAACTTGGGTTGCCACAGAATTTGCTGCGATGTGAGCTCGAACCTGGGGATGCCTGCTTCTGAGTCTCTGATTCTAAACACTGAGCCAACTTGCCGGACGCTACACAATTTACAAATATAAACTACCTCAGGTTTTTGGTTAGAATGTTGTTCAGGTTGAACCTATATGATACCTGTTTTGATACGAAGTTCCAACTGGCCATCACAAATCTCTTATTATAGAATTGGCACAACGACATCTGAGAAAGCCATGTAGGCGAACCAAAAATATGAGTTCGTATAAAATAGAAAATTATGTGTAGCGTGCAGCAGGGTGGCTCTCTGCATTTAAAGTCACAAACAGTGAAGCAGACTTGGCTAGGTTCGAGCCTTGTCCACATTAAATTCTGGACGAAACCAGTTTATTTGCTAAATTAAATTTTTTACACTATTAATTGTGTAGTTTAAAATGATATATGTTTTATATAATTTGATTTGTTTTTTTACAAATTTCGCAAACTTGAATAAATTAATTGTGATCACTGCTCGCGCAAGCAATGATCGTTACATATATGCATAAATATATACATTCATAAATATATATACACATGTATAAAAACGCATGTACATAAATACATACACACAAACATGCATACATATATATACATATATATACATATATATATATATATATATATATATATATATATAACTGCACACATACACACCTACATACATACATCCATGCATACATATTTTCACACATATATAAAAATATACACCCATGTCTACGTATATAAAGGCATACATAAATACTTACGTGCAAGCATAGAAGCATACATACTTATTTACCTCCTTCTCTCCTGCATTCCTTCCTCTATTAATGACATATATACATAAATAAATACTTACATACACGTCTACATACATAAATACATATATACATGCATAAAAAATACACCTATACATGTATACATATATAAAACTAAAAACAAATGTATGCATGCATGCATACAATATATATATATATATATATATATATATATATATATATATATATATATATATATATATATATATATATATATATATATATATATATATATAACATATGCAATACATACACACATAAATGAATACCTAAATAAATACATCCATAATTACATATATAAATTAATACATAAATACAAAAATATGTGCATACGTACATGCATAATTAAATATAATCACGAATACATAGAATAAACCGTACATACAACAGGTATTCATAAATACATAATTAAAAACAAAAACAGTTATTCTGCGATTGGGTTTCTAGTATACCATATTTCAGTATAACATTAAATCGTTTTCTGCACCTTGTAACTCGAGGACCATCAATGTTAGTAAAGATCCCATCGTTTGTGATTACAAAAAAAATTATTCTTCTCAAAAGGGTGGGTGCGAAGGAAATTTTCCTTCTTTATCAGAGCTGCAACTAACACATTTGAACATCAAAACTGTTGACGGACTGCGTCAAAATAAAATGGGTCATCAAATATATTTTAAGTATTCATATAAATGTATTCATGATATGTGAGCGTCTTTACGATATTGCTGCCCATTTTACTAGCAAGTTTTAAACGTGTCATGCTAGGAAATTCTTACCCAAAGCCAATGGAGCAATTTTTAAATATATGGAAAATTACGATGAAGTAAATTAGATTTTTTACAAATTTTTAACTGAGTTATTTAAATTTTGTTGTAACAAAGCTTGTACTTTAAGAAAATTTTTCATTAATGTATGATAACGATAATATGTGTAAAGTAACCGAACATATTAAGTTTCTGAAAAGTACACCGAAATTCTTGAGTGGAAATTTGCCGCTGGATTTGAATTAAAATTATTTGACAGACGCTGTGGATAGTGGATTCAGTATAACTGACAAATTTCTTTGTTTTTGATCATACTCAACATAGAAATTTTCATAGCAGTTACGCGGTTTTCATTGAAAAACATCATAACTATCATTTCATATCAAATTGGCGTATTTGTGGTAAACATCAATCCCATTTTATTTAACCAGTCGCGAATCACAGCAAACTTTACAAAGTCGCGCGCACTCTCGCGTTTCGATCATCCATTATTTTTATTAGCACACAGTAATAAACTAAACAACGAGGACCAAACCGAAATGCCTATATTATTCCTTGAATCAAATTTGCAATTAATATAATTGTATCTTTCAAGTCGCACAATATGGAATAATTACCCTCAATCGACACTCCTTTTTGGTGATCTTGCATAAATCTTACCTGACTGGAAATGTCAGATACTCAATTTCTATGCAATCACAAAGAATAAGTTTATAGGAAAAAACGCCTGACTCACTTTTTACATACTTTCGACCGTATAAACTAAGCATTGTATAATGTAGAAAAGGCAATTCATCCGCTGGACGGGTTTCGTCCTCATTAGGAACTCTTCAAGTACTGTCTACAATTATCCACAGACAGGGATCAAACCTCCAACCAGAGAGCCAACCTGTCATACATAGCGCAAAACCTTCAATTATGTACGAACAAATGCTTCTTATTTATGCCTTTTTTTAGGTGGAGTCTATATGGCATCCCTTTAGACCTAAAGTTCCAACTAGCTTTCCTCAGTCTGCTATTATAGATCAGGCACCATGATTCGTTGGGAAGAGGTATTGAATTTAACATTTATATAATTAATTTACTATTGGTTGCATGATTGGTGATAAGAGTTAATAAAATCAAGGTTTCATCCTCGATGTAAATACTAATCCTATTATATACGTATGTTTTTCAGTATGTACTAAGCATTGTAAAATGTTGAAAAGACAATTCATCGATTAAAAAGGGTTAGGTCTAAAGTGATGCCATATGGACTCCACATGAAGGAAAGGCTAATCAGGAAAATTTATTTAGTGTATAAATGAAAATTTTGTGTAGTGTGCGGCATGGTGGCTCAGTGGTTTCAGCAACAAATTCCGAAGCAGAGATGCCTAGGTTCGTGCCATATCCGCAGGAAATTCTTGAGAAGACGCCAAGATTTCCCAATATCGACGAAATCGTTACATTAAATGAATTGCCTTTTCTACACAATAATATGCTTAGTTTATATTGACACATGCATATACATGATGGACTGATGGTTATATAAATATCGTTACCTTGTTTATAGTAATTTTAATCATCTCCGAGCAACAAATGTTCATTTAATTAGAGGATTTTTCAATTCAATACAACGTTCTCATGCAGCTTGGTGTGTGCTATATAATGAGAGATTGGGGGTTGTGAAATGCAGCTGTATATCTAGTGGTATGCCATATTGGCTCCACCTAAAGAAAAAGGGTGACCAAGAAACATTAGTTAGTATTTAACTGAAAATTGTACTGAGTAGGCGGCAGGATAGATCAGTGATGGGAGTAACATATTACACAGCAGACCTGCCAAGATTCGAGCCCTGTACGCGGCAAATTCTGGACGGTATGCGATGAGTTCCCAATAAGGACGAAACCAATCTACTGAGTGAATTGTCTTTTCAATATTACAAAATACTTGGTTTATACTGAAAAATGTATGTACATAATGTGACAGGTGTTTATATCAAGGCCACAACCTGGATTTAAATAAATCAGCAAACATCTATTGATACATAGATTGTTTCCATTTGCACCAAATATCAAAAATTAGAACAACAATCGATACGACTTCTCGTTAGTTTGTGGTATAGAACATAGTTTGGTTTTGAAATAGTAAGCACGGATTTTTTTTAAATCGACCGGCCTGTCAATCGAAATAGCAATCCATTAATATTGAGAGGAATATTTGGTGAGCGTGTTATAAATCTGTCATCACAAAATAATGATTTTAGAAGCAATGGATAATTATTACTTAGCAAATTTCTTCATAAACAAACTGTTCATTTATTCGACTAAGAATTTCGTCGATAGATCAACGGGATTTTAATAGAAATATACTATTTTTATACTTAAAAATTATAAAATACCGGGCTCCGTCGTTAACTAAGATGGAAATTAGTCATTCTTCCCTGCCGATTGTGTTTGTGTTGAACTTCCAGTAAGAATAAATTTCTTCAAATCGTTTCTATTAAAATATTCCTCTATAAGTACATAACGATTATCCCGAATCTGAAATATGAACTTATTAGCCGCCGATTGTTTAATTAATTGGAATCTAAGCAAACGCGACATTCTCGACATACAATTAGCAACTGAAAGCTATAACGACATAACATGAGGCGTCACTAAATAATAATTCCACCGACAGTGACGTAATGTAGATTGGCTCAACAAATTGGAACTACAAAATAAGAAATACAAAGAAAGAAATGTCATAATAAATGGAATTATGAATGAGCTCATGAAGGTGCTAATAGACAAAATAGGCACACTTGCCACACCGGACAATTGATCTGGAGTTATTACATTTGAAGCTGGTGTTTATAATATGTCATTAGACAACATCAAAATGATCGTACAATAGTCACTCAAGGCAGAAGAGATGAAAAAAACCTCTGCAAAGATTGAAGATGTTATAATCGTTATTTTTTAAATAATGGAGAAACACGATTTAACTTCCTCCATTAAAAGAAAACACAATTTAGAACTCTTGGAGAAAACAATGGTCGAAACTGAAAAGGCTTAAAGGCAAACCGAAATTTCATAAAAATACGATTGCCTTTAAATAAGGCATATTATGCCAATGTTCATTGTTTTGCAAAATATTTCATCAAATTTCCTTTTCGTAATACCAAAATCACTACTAAATGTAAAAAATACAGACATCATCAAGGACATTTTTTTCAAGCAGATGAACTAAAGGAGGAAGACTTCTATGATAACAGAACAGTCACTCTTATTGCCTCACCTTTCCTAATATTCTACTGACAGAAAAACTGCTGCCTTGTGTGACCTGATTATAATGTAATTCTAGGTTTACCTATAAATATTAGCGATCTCAACTACTTTATTTTGGCATGTTGGTAAGTGTGCAATCTGCATGCAAAGGAAATTTTTCCGACAATTCAATGCTTTAGTTTTCCAAAAGGTTACATTGATAGTATCCTTGACTGATACATATATATATATATATATATATATATATATATATATATATATATATATATATATATATACGTGCGGTAGCACATATATCGGACGTACGAAGAAGCAATTTATAAGCAGAATCCAGCAACATTTGCTACAGAAATTGATTAAAAAAGGTTTGCCACCGTCAGGAAAATCAGCTATTTCCGATCATATATTGGCAACGGGGCACCCTGTCAATTTGACCTATTTCACAATTCTACATAAAGCAAAATCCGAAAAATTATTATTCATCTACGAAGCACTTTACATAAACCAACAAGCACCCGACCTTAACATTCAAAAGTTTCATCAACATGATATCCTTATCGACTGGCCAAGGATAACAAACTTCAACAAAAATCTACTAGTATCCAGCCAAGAACCAACAGGCCCTTGACTAGAATCAACAAACGTACAATCGGATTGGCAACAAGGTGAAGTTGAGATAACAGAGGCGCATACGAGGCAACAAGGTGAAGTTGAGATAACAGAGGCGCATACGATGACAGAAATCTCCAAACAGTGTGAGCGTTTAACACGACAATCAACATTAGCGTTGTTACCAAGCGAAAATAGCACCCTTGCGCAGCGGGGTGAAACGATCAACTATACTGGGAAAAATAGTACTTGTATAGATAACAGTGAACAATTTGCACAAATGGCTAACTCTCAAGTTATCAAAACAAGATCTCAGACATCACTTCGCAATACTGCGAGAATGACCTTTACATGCAAACACACATACACAACACAAACACAAACGCATACACACTCACCTACTAGTCAAAACAAGAAACAGCAGTAATAACGAGTCAGATTTGTCACCGATAACATAACTAATTGACAACCCAAAATATATAAATATGTATGATTGTATAAGAGATGATTAGTATTCACGAAATAAATGGCCTTATCCACTTTGTTATTTGTGTTGTTTTTCTAATTATAAGAATACTGTGTTAATTAAAAGGGCATGGATATATATATATATATATATATATATATATATATATATATATGGTGAAATTGTTATTGAAGTCTATTCCGTGTATCAATAAGTACCGTTAGATTACCGTAAAGAAACCTTAGCTATAAATTTATTAAAGATAATAAGTAGACCTTTATGAAAAAATTGCTCAGTTTAATATTTAATTGTGCTTAATTTGTGTTCTATTGTATTCGTGAATATGCTTAATATGATACAGAAAATGACACGAAAAATTAAGTAACGCACGTATATTTCAACTATCGAATACGCATCCGAATTCCTGAATAGACTATCAAGCAGATTTAGCATGGGTTGAATGAAATAAGCAACGTAATTACCAATTCAAAGAATATATTTGTTTAATTAGAGAAAATACCAAAATTAGATCGACTTTGCATTCTACGCTCCTTGTGGTCCAATTTAAATGCATAGAGGAATTCACTGATAAGGAAAAAAAGCTTGGTGAGAGATCATTTGAAGGCATGGAAATAGACGAGAAAAGTTAACAATTTACAGGCCCTCAAATTACAATCAGAATTGGGATAAAGTAAGTGACGAATTATTTTAAGAGTAACGTTAAAATACGCAGTCCTGCAATACTGCGTATATACATTAGTGTTTGTGTTATACTAATTCGACTTTACTTTGGCTTTTTAAAATCCTTAGGATTACCATTAACAAGCCTTTAACAAGAAATGATGCGAAGAACATAAATAGATCATGCTAAATGAGCCTGCCAACTTCTTTATTACTCTTTACTTCATGTTGTTTTGCTGTCGTGAGCAATCTCCGTTTGGCCCAGAAAAGGATGTAAGAGAATGGGATCCGATACGTAAACGCAAGCAAATCTAAAGAATAGAGTGCTCAATTTAATTAATTGAGATGCAGTTCTTCTATTTCAAGTTGGTAAGCAGATAGTACTTACCAATTTTTCCGTATGAATTAAAATAAACAAGTTCAGATAAAGTTCCAGAAGTTTAGAAACTAATAATGGAAATTATAAACAGTCAGAAGTTAGCTGTGGTGATTTAAAGGTATGTGGAAATATATTCTATATTACTCATGATAACTAAAAGTGGCATTATGACAGGATTTTACTGATTACCTTCTTAGGAAAAAGGTTTAAACAACTAAGGTAGAAAACGAGATCATAGTCAGAGACGTAAGTGAAACAAAAATGGAAGAATTTAAAATAACGACAATTTACAAGCTAGGCAATATTGTAGAAAATTTTGATAGACATAAAAACAGCCTCGTCATTTATATGACAGATATTTAAAAAATATGGAACATATGGTTCGAATTGAGAGACAGCAAGCGGAGATCCATTGAGCAAGCCGGCGAGAGGAGACAGTGGTGAACTAAGAATCAAGAGCTACGTATTCACATGTCATAAACATAGATAAAACAGTGCATAATAGTACGTTACAGGCAATTTTAGATAGGAGAAACTTCTAAACCGTGGTATGTATATCTGACATTTTTGGAAGGATAGCTAAAATGGGATAACATCATTTATAACTTACATAACAAATAATAAGAGAAACTGAAAGGTTACACTAATATTAATTTTAATTCAAAGTTGCAATTTTTCCATAGACACAAATTCATTTATATATTAAATTTGTCAGTATAATCTAAGCACTATATAATGCAGAAAAGGAGTTCATCCGGTAATAAAGTTAAACAATTTATTTTGTGTGTGGTGATGACAATTCTTAAAATCAAGTTAACGAGCTTGAAATAAAAGACATAGCACAACTATCGCCAGCCGCAACGCACTGACACGATTCGACCTTCCTTGATCATCATCAGAGCACAACGGCAAAAAGACTAGCGAGGATCAAACCGCATTGCATATATATGGAAAGCATGGTGGTAGTCTTGTTATGTTGTTTGACGACTGGTAAATACCACGGGATTGGTGTTTACTTCAAGTTCGCAAGCTTCATTTAAAGAATTGTTACCACCATCGCCGTAATCAATTATTACTTAATTGTAGTTTCTATATAGACGTGTGACGAAAGCAGCAAACAGTTAATGTTTATGACTGCATAGAAATTAAACATCCGACATTTCCAATCAATTACAAAATATGCGAGACTACTAGAGGCGAGAACTGCATATCTAATGTGTGACTGACAGTGGATTTGCTATACTGTTCGATGACTGGTTATATACAATGGGATTGGTGTTTACTTTAAGCTCGCAAACTTGATTTAAAGAATTGTTACCACCACTCGCGCAAACAGTTATTGTTAAATTGTATTGCCTATATATGTATATGTGGCGAAAGCTGCAAACAGTTAATGTTCGTGACTGCATAGAAATTGTGCAGCCGACATTTCCAGTCAAGTTCAATGTATGCAAGACTGTTAGAGGTGAGAGCCGCATATCTAAATTTGATTTCCATATATATTCAATGCGGTTTGATCCTCGCTAGTCGTACTCTGATGATGATCATGGAAGGTCGAACGCGTCAGTGCGTGCGACTGGCGGTAGTTTTGTTATGTTTTTCGACGACTAGCTTAATACAATGGGATTGGTGTTTATTTCAAGCTCGTAAACTTCGTGTAAAGTAAAGTAGTTCATCTAGTAGACATGTTTTGTCCATGTTAGGAACTCTTCAAGGGCTGTCCAGAATTTGTCATGGACAAGGCTCGATCTTGGACATGTCTACTTTGGAGTCTGCAACTCTTACCACTGAACCACACTGCCGCACTCTACACACAATTTTTTAAATTATATATTATCTCATGCTGAACCATGTCGTTTTAAATTTATTTTTATTCACCGCAACATTGCGTAAGTTTTTTGGTCGAAGCAGTCTTTGCTGAAGTCTTTGTATCAACCATCAGCTACAAGATGGATAATGGTCACCGGCTTCTTCACTTAGAATATGCTAAACTATCGTTTAGTTACCGAAAGTGAAAAAAATAGCTTCAGAGTGTTATAAGCACTAGCTATCCGGTATAACTTGATCGGACGGATATGATTCAGCCACGATTTTCTGACGTACAAACTTAACATACTTTGTATTTGGAATGTTACGCTAATAATTACAGATTTGCTAGTTCCATTCTTAAAGCACAAAGTTTAATTTATTAAGTCAAATAGTGTCGGTTTTCCTTTATTCCTCGCAAAGACAGCAGTACAACACAGAAATAGATCAGAGTTTAAAAATTAATAATACAAATTCACACTACGATGAAACTTATTTAAAATTACGTGTTGGTTATCAGATTTTACTGGGATGCCCATTTCTTATGCACTAAGACAATGGAAAGAAGCGAATAAAGCTGTGTCTGCCTGCAAAGAATTTGTAATTAACATATTAACACGGGTTTATTTATGTCATAGTCGGCTGAGCATCAATTGGCATAAATTAGTATAAAAGTTTACGAACCCACTAGTTCTATCAAGTGTTTCAATTGCGTGGGCTGAATCGTTGTAATTTGCGCTTTCCATTCGCCAGGCTATCAACGCAACTTTAATGAAAAGGTGGACTTGCTGAAGAGTAAGGAAAGCAATTTTTTGACTAGAAACTATTATTAGCGCGAGAGATCTACCGATTGAATGAGACTCAAATAGACACCAACACCAGTGCATGATATTAAATTGAAACTTACATAGATAACCTAATGAATATACGTTCGAATCGCCCCTAATGTTTGCCTTTAGAGTAACAATATTTTTTCATAATAATCTTCCGCTAAATAAATAGTGCCAAATTTCACCATCGTATAACAAATATATATATATATATATATATATATATATATATATATTTGTTATACGGTAGTGAAGCTCAGATTCAAAAATTGATGTACATTGTAAGGAAGATTATATATATATATATATATATATATATATATATATATATATATACAGTTATGTGTGAACTGTAATGAAGCACTTGATTGCTCATCTATAGTGTGGCAACATTTTCTACACAATTAGTGCCACAGTTGCATACAAACATGTTAAAACAAATTTGTTTAGTGCGCAGTTATGTTAAATAAGCCGCATGGAAAATGAGACTGATTATTATTTAGACAAATCAAAATTATGGCATCCTAACAGTAATCATTTCGAGGGAACACAGGATCAAGGGAAAATTAAAACGGTATACCACGTATTTTAAAATTTCAACTTTGTTAAGGAATTTAAAAAAACAAAAGATCACTGAATCTTAAGAGCTTGTGACACTGAATTGTGAGTATACATTCGAAATTAGGCAACCAATGATAGATACCTCAAATGTGTTCTTTCCTCGAATTACTTTACTTAAAAAAGAGAAGTGTATGCAATTTGCTAAGTTAATGTGTGTAGATTCGAAGTAGATAATTTAATTCACTCTTCCGTTCTTCCTGTACTTATAAATTCCGGCTTGTTCTCGTTTAGAAAAAAGTCGAATAATCATTTAGCATAACATGAGGTAAAAATAACATAAAGCAATTTTTCTTTTTAAGCTAACCTTTCTTCTTCTAACAAATTGGAAAGGAAATGAAATTTTACAAGGTAATTACGTAGAAATTCGTTCTTCAATGCTATGCTTCGTAATATAATTGTTCATGTACAAAAGATCAATTAATTCTGGAAAATAATTTATTAATGGTGCGTCTTGCAGTTAAAAATTTAAAAATTATTATTTATAATGATAGCAAAATATAACGGCTACACATGAAATCATAAAATGTAAACAAGCGAGTTATTAGAGAGTAATTAACACTCAACCTACCAGGAACATGATATATTCTCGAACTTTCACTTGCTCCCTCATAACCATTTGCTGCCAACTGCATTCGACTAATAACACCAGATAGGTCATTCAGACTGGCGCCTGGCAGGACACTGCTACGTGTGTTGTCCACAATTGCCCAGTCAACAAGTAGGCCTTCAACAAGACGATCTGCGATTAGTTGATATGTTTCTGGAAAACTAGCTTGTCCCGTTGATGTTAAAATAGCCGTCAAATGAATCCAATTCCCGATGGGACTGTATATCTACAGTAACATCAAATATAAACGTAGATTCATAATAGATGGAGATTATTAAGTCATTAAACAGAGTCAGCTATAGAAATTAAGCTCTTAGATATTTATAAATAAGAGCTTTCCAAAAAGAATAAAGAGCCTTTTGATTACAACTGCTAAATTTAATTTCGAAGAAAAAAGACCAAATTAAATCGCAATTGCAGCAAATTGCGCAAATCACCTCGTGTACAAAGAGATTTTCAATCACATACTTTAGGCAGTATGGGAAATTAAATAAATCGTATAATGGAAGTTAGACCAAATATTGTGAGACATGACTTTCCATATCACTGTTTATTTCAATACGTTATTTGAATTTTACACATCAGATTATAGATTATGCATATTTAACTGTACAAACTGGGCATAATAGTCACAAGCCATTCGGATCGATAGCGCCTCCGACACTACGTCAATATATTTAAAGTTTAGCATCAGAAATTTCCTCTAATGGCTGTCATCATTTGAGATTCTGACATAAATTAGCTCCAGAAAGAATAAGGTGACTGACAAGGCACCCTCCCTGGCAGCAGAGCACAATTCTCGCCATCCTATGTACAGCAGACTTCCTAATATACTTGTTTAGCCAAGTATAGTCAAGTGTAAAAGTGTGTGTTGTACAGCCTCTAAACGAACATGCATTTGAGCATACTATGCGGCAGATTTAGACCAACCCTCATTCATGTACTAATTAAGAGTTAAACAAAAATAAACTATTAAACTTTGTTCCAACTTTCGTCTAACAAAACATTTCTTCACCATTGTTATAAATTCAATTATTTTATGTAAAATTATAGTTACATACCGCAGCCTCTTCAGTTACACTTGGTAGATAACGAACAGCGATCACCCTCTGGTGACCTGACGCAGTCAAATAGATGCGTTGTAGGTAAACAATCAATTGATTTGCCATAAATTTACCCATTATCGTTTCTGATAGTAATAAATTAGGATTGTTTGAGGTTCCAGCAAATCCAGCCTCTTCGGCAATAGGGCTTGTGTACTGACGACCTTGATTACCGTTGTTGCTTCTTTGGTGCAGCATTAGTTGTTGTTGCTGATGAATTAGCAAAGGTATTTGTGCTAGATATGTGTTTGTTGGCTTCAAATACAAATCAACTGTGAACAGAGCTGCAAATTAACAAAAAACGTGGAAGACACATGAAAATCAGATAACGTTTGTAAATATGAAGTAGTTATGTGTCATATATATGTATATATATATATATATATATACATATACATATATATATATATATATTAGAACTGTCATTTTTGTGAATTTGTAATTTCAATTGAAAAATATATCGTGCAAAACAGGAAATTTAATTATCAACTGTAATGACTTATTAATGTTCTACCTGATGTTGCAAATTTGAGATAGGAAAGTCTTTTAACATTTCATTCGAGAATATGCGGAACACGGTCAACGGTGATACGAAGCTGCAGGATCTTCCAAGGCAATCGAGTTATTTTAGTGGTAGTAAAATTAAAGACTACAAATAATTGCGATCGTGTGCATCGGCAGGCAAATTAGCTTTTGCGAGTGATTCTTTGTATTATGCTAACAAAATTTACGTATTCGGTATGAGCATGAATACTGATTGGTCACTAATAAAGCAGTTTTTTCAAAGTACTACAATTCTCACGGTTACTGCGATTTTGCATAAAAAAAGCAATGGTGCAAAATTCAAAATTCATAAAAGACGGCAAGGGGAAAATATTGATTTTTGTCATTTTCAGCGAATAGATCTTTTTTAAACACTTCGTGTTTTTCTTATCTTAATCAGGTTGGTACAAACTTCCACAAGTGCTATTTGTCATGATATATATCGTCGATTATTGATTTATTTCATATATTCATTTATATGGTAATCTTTTAAAATACTGTATGCTAAAACACTAGAACCACTCAATATGATCAATCTTTACATTTTCTCAGTCTCATTCCATTCTCAAACAAACAATCTTACGAATTTTACTTTTTCTTTAGTATAAGGGAAATTGGGAAAAATGAATGGTTGTAATCAGTTGTATTAAAGGTTTATTGTTATTGTAAATAAAGTGTGACAACAGATTACAAAGATATTGTAATAAAAATCTTAATAGTTTTGTCACGCTGCAATTTATCATATCTAGCGAAAGTTTCTGTAATCATGAGTCATTCGAGGAAATAATCAATAGCATTTTGTTTTCGAAAACTTCAGAGGGACTTGAAATCATTCCTCCTGATAATACACCTACAAAGGCAAGGTAACAGTCATATATTGTACAGATATTTTTTTCCTCATATTATCTAAAACCATTTTTTCATTCGACGAAGAAAATTAATGCTATTGTTTTGTTAAGCCAATATCGGTCTAACTAAAACATGCAACTGTTCCCGTACCAACCATATTGAACATTAAACAAACTTAAAAGGGAAAGACAATGTAGTAAAAAAGCGGAAGCAAGTGTAGTAACATGAACAAAAATTTTCCTCGATAACTTTGCATCGAAAATTTGCAGCGTTCACTGAAACTTTGTAGTTTAGACCAACAAAAGCCGAATTTCGCTTTATCACCAACATGGAAACGAGCGCAAACAGGATAAAAAGCCTCACTACATAGCAAAGGCACGCAGAAATTTCAAGTATGAAATTATCGAAGGTGGCAAATTTAGTGCACGTAAACCGATAAATCTGCATAAAAGCCAATGTACTCATAAAATGACAAAAATGTCAAAAATGTGATTATGCATTATAATTGCTGCCACAGCTGAATCAATTATTGGGTAGTCTCTAATAAAAGAAATCAAGCTTTTATTCAGGTAGTGCATTCTGTCATTTAAAAAACCTACGTAAAAGGAAAATATGTCCAATTTCTTATACTGATCTTCGCCTCTCTCTCTTTAGCACTGTTCTCTCTTTCACTCTCTCTCTCTCTCTTTTAAGTATTAATATCTTAGAATTCTTTTTTTCACAACTCTACAATTTCATATACACACGTATCTAAATATATGCATGCAAAAACAATTTTCTTGACTCGCACTCAATTTTTACTGAAAATTAATGCGTTTAGATAACGTAGTTGGTTTTTACGTTTGATTACAATTTCTCCATAGAAAATAGCACTTTATACGCAGAAAACTGAAAGTTCCACGCTAAATTTCAACAGATTTAATGCAGAAATAATAAACATCTAACGAAATCCAAAGAAATAAAGTCACGAATTGTATTTAAAAATAGCGGAGCAACTCTGGAATTAAAAATACTTTCCAATGTAAATTATGAGGTAGTGATCTCGAGCATATAAGAACACAGATGAGGAAAATGTATTTAATCGCAATGAACTCTAAATATGGCATCATATCTGTTCATATTTAGACTTTAAATTTAAACTGTTTTAAAGATATAATACAATTAGTAAGTTTGACGGATATGTGCAATAACAAACTTTCATTGCCGATCCCATATTAGCATGTGCTCTAACTGAGATAGTAATTTAATTTTAATTGAGATTATACGTGATCGTAACCTTTTAGAGTAGATCACTAAGAATTTATCTGACTCGACTTAATCATATGTTTCTGAACTATTTCTGTGTTCATTCTGAATACTCTGATGTTACATATTGGGCAGAAAGCGGCACATGAATGCATATATTGAAAGATTGGCGCCACAATATATAGTTTTTAGCTTAGTTTTTTTTAGATAAACAGCAATATAATAAAAAAAGAAATTATTTATGCTGAAGTAAAGGTTGCAGTTAATTTAGTCTTATCACGCGATCTTCAGTCTGTTATACTTATTCACTGGTAAAAATGACTGGGAATTTTGTTTAATTCAAGTAAAATACCAGATTTAGACATTTCTTCATACGTAAAGTTATACATTGTTGTGATACTGTGAATTGCATTCTTTCCTTAATTATATTGTAACAAACAGGATTTTTTCAGCAGATATATTTCGGATATAATTCTCGGTATCTTTCATTAGTTTACAATTCATCAAATATATTAAAAACGAACTAATAGAGAAAATGTGAAATTTCGCTTAACCATCTCATTTATATTTCAGGTTGAGTAGTCTCATAATCGCTGATTAAGGTTTCACTATATAGACAGCCGTCGCGCGCGCATATGTGTGTATAAACGAATGACTTTATTGTCCAAATATGTTTTGAGTAACGGGCGTAGTACTAGCTCCTGATGATGATCACTTGTAAGCACGAAACGCATGTCTACATAAAATAATGCATTTTGTTCATGCAGACTATGTTTTATCCTTCTGGTCATATTCAAACTAATTTTATTGAGTGCGCAACACCTAATACAAAATTGCGTTATTAGTTTGTTCGTAGTACTTATGGTAAATTGTGGACTGATGAGATATGTGGGGAATATATCTGTGGGAAAGAAGAACATGAAACAATCCGACGCTAGTCACAACACGGAAAGGGTACCTCTTTCTTGCGAACCATGTAGTGCAATACGAAAAATAAAATATATTTCCGTGTTTTTTTATTGAGCAATACGTGTTTGTCAAACTTTCGCTGTTCTGCAACCAGATTCATAATTGTCCACTCGATGAAAGGCTTCATAGTGCATCCAAAACAGGCATTTTTAGTATAAATAATTATTTCTTCAATTATAAATAAGGAAAAGCAATAATTCTATCCAATTTTGAAGAGTAATATATGCATACACATATATAAACAGTTGATTTCATGAATGAATTAGTTTTGATCAGATAAAAACACATTGTAAATCGCATCACGTAGAAGGGATGAATTTAAACAATCAAAAAGTTTTAATCTGTAAACGTTGCTACCACTAAAAATTAAAAAAAACATGAAGCATAAAAAACATACAAGTTAAATATGCAAGCGGTACTGACAGAAAAAATAAATTAATGATGACACTACGAACAACCAAAGCCATGAATGTCTATTTCATAAGCATCGCATAAAAATGTGTCAAGCAATGTTGGTGTGAGGTAAAATAACAATTTTAAAATGGTTGATGTCGCCTCCCCTTCCATATTACTTAGCATAGAGCATGTACAACACGTAAGTCTGTGCGTATGTCCATCTCGGATACAACACTTCCCGAATTGTTTATTGATCGTTATGAAATTAGTTTTCATGGGTATATGACCGAGCAAAATCATAATTTTATGCTAACGAATTTCTGTTTATAAAGCTGAGAATTATGATAACAATAATGAAAAACATTGTTCTGGTTGTTTATTTATTTATTTATAAATCAATTAATTAACCTAAATGAATATTGTTCATAACTTTATAAGATGACCATGAATAAACTGTAATGTTACACAAAATATAGTGCTATAAATGCAAAATTAAAAATGCCTATATAACAAATTGTTATATATATATATATATATATATATATATATGTATATATAAATATATACATATAGCTCGGCCCTCATTAAGGTAACTTTATAAATGCCTTTTGATGGAAACTTTTATATTGCATGTAAAAGGCCATATTTTCAATGTGACGATCAATTTTATTTGTACTCATAATGATAAAATAAGAACAGTCGTCTTTTTATTCAGTTATGTTATTTTTATAGAATTCTTTTTCCTTTGTTTAAATTATTCAATCTCCAACTTTCAATTAATTTTGACTAGTGCGGGTGTTAAAGCGAATTATGCCTTTTGCATGCGTAATACTTACTTCACTTTGAGATGGATTACAGTTTTTTCATTGCGTGGAACAGCTATGAAATTAAACGTGGACATATTTCGTCTACCGAAAAATGGCTTCCCCCTAACACACACACGCACACACACACACACACATTATTATATATATATATATATATATATGAGAGTATATATATATATATATATATATATATATATAAGGAAGGAAATGATTACAGTCAGTCAATGGTGAAGCTGTAAGAACAACAGTGCACCTCTCCTGGCAGATGTTTACATGCACCATGTTGAAAAATCGAGCCTAAGAAATATTAATGACCTGTAAGTACTCTAAAAATGGAAAGTGGATTCCATGTTTTTGTTCATTCCAGACGCAGCACACCCAAATGTAATTATAAACCAAGCCAATGAATCCGATTCAGAAATCTATTTCACTCCCGAGGCAGAGAGAGAAGGCACTTTACTCTTTTTGAACGTCAAACACATTTGATAAGAAAATGGTGATTTGACACTGGTAATATATCGAAAATATGCTTCCACTCGAAAATAAATTTATTGTAAAAGTAGAATGCTGAACAAAAGATTCAGGAAGAGCTAATCTACCTGAGGAAACTTTTGATTATGAAAAATTACCCGGAGCGGTTCATAAATGTCAAAATCAGACCTCATATGATTCGTGCAACTGTGGATACCGTCATGCATATTCTCCCTAACTTACTATTTACAGGCGACCTAACGGTTTCAATTATTGTGCAATGGTTAAATTGAATTAATAAGGAGAATTTTCCCAGTGCAAAAGTTACTATCGCATTCAGTACACAGAGTATCTTCAAATTATTCATAGTCAACAGCGTTTAATGAATGAATTGTAGCATATATTATGGACGCTCGAAAAAGCAATTAGTCAACAGAATTCAGCAACATTTACCACAGAAATTAATTTTAAAAGGTCTGGCACCTCAAGAAAAATCAGCTATTTCCGAGCAAACATTTTAAGCGGGAAATCTAGTCAATTCATTAAATCAAGTTTTCGAGCTTCAAATAAACACCAATCCCATTGTATTTAAACAGTCGTCGAACAACATAACAAAACTACCACCAGTCGCAACGCACTGATGCGTTTCGACCTTCCATGATGATCATCAGAGTACGACGGCAAATTGACTAGCGAGGATCAAACCGCATTGCATATATATGAAAGTGTACTCAGATATGCTGCTCTCGCCTCAGTAGTCTTTGCATACTGGACATTTCGGCTGCAATAAAGTTTCTATGCAGTCACGAACATTAGGTGTTTGTTGCTTTCCAACATATATATATATATATATATATATATATATATATATACAAACAATACAATTAAAACAATAATTGATTGCGCGGGTGGCGGTGTACCTCGTTAAATCAAGTTTATGAACTTGAAGTAAAACACCAATCCTTTGTGTTTAACCAGTTGTCGAACAGCATAACGTGTCTGCCGCTAGTCGCAAACGCAATGACGGGCTTCGACGTTCCATGATCATCATCATTATTCATTTGTTAACAAATGTGGTTCTCATCCTAACAATAAATATATTGTGCAATATTCGAAACCACTGGACATTGTAAAGAAAATCTATATATATATATATATATATATATATATATATATATATATATATATATATATATATATTTACATGTGAAGTGTTTCGAATATTGCACAATATATTTATTGTTAGTAGGAGAACCACATATATATATATATATATATATATATATATATATATATATATATATATATAAACATTTAGAAGCTCCAAGGTTTTTGTTAACTGGATACATTACAAAATAACTATGATGCAGAATAAAAAATCATATGAGGTTCACGTTGTTTCATCAAACTTATTTTGTTACCCGAGGAAAATTAATAGTCATTTAAAATTTATCAAAATTTATTGAATTATTGTTGATTCTGATACAGTTTAAGAAAATGAGAATATAAAGTACGAATGTTGAAATATATTTTATGAATGTAATTTATTTCATGACAATAAAAATTTTTTTAAATTATTTATTTCTTGCGCAATAACTTATGGCCCCATAAACTAATTCAAAGGAAACCTGTATACTTAATCAATGATACACTATTGTGTTAAATATTCTAGATTTTGTAATGGATAATTAAGACAAAAAAATACCATGCTTGCATATTTAATGATAAATTTAATAATAAAATAAGCCGTAAATCTAATTATTATGTTTCTTGCCTTCTTGCGCAATATAACTGTTCCATAGATTTTTATTTATAGAAGAATTTCATTTGTTCATACACAATGTTTTTTTTATTCAAATAGTATAAACATCGGTATGTATTAATACGATAGTCTAGTTTCTAGAAATGCCAAGTATTTGTTTCAAAATATTAATTATAAAAACAATTTATTTTTTATTGTACAGAAGTGTATTTATTCTATTTGATTTGTTTGAGAAAATATCAATTGGGAAAGCGATATAGCTAAATAAATACAATACAATAACAATCGATTATTAATATTGGTTAGGCGACTAAAACACATCTAAATAGAAGCAGAAATACTAACTGTAAATGTTCATGGTGCAACGAAAGATCTAGTTCATTGCCAATTTCTCAACAAATTCTTTCGGTATAAATAGTTTCGAGCAAAGCATGCTCCTCGCAACAGCTTCGAAATAGGAAATAATTTTTGTAAACCTCTCCTTTAACATAATGGAATATTTTCACACTTCATGCAACGCTTAGCAACTTGATGTATGCGCATCACAATACTTATCTTTTGCATACAATATAGGTATGTGCTCTAGCAAGCGTAAATTCAATCGCTGGCGGCATCAGCAAAAATAAATATGACGACGGAATTTACATTCAAATTGAAGATAAACAAGGAGGAAGAATGCAATGGTTTGTAAAGTCTCCCATCCTGGATGATCTTAAAGAATAATCTGTTAGAATGACATTCAAATAGTATTAATTCTGCTACAAATTAACCTTTATTAAATTATAATACTAATACTAAATTACAAATACTATTGGACAATCATTCGTCTGCTTTATAGAGCAGAATAACGATTTTGGACCGTCTCAAAAATGTGGTGTGAAGCAGCCTGACTCGAAGTAATTATTATAGAATGTATCCAAACAGAAAATCGTCCACCATACCTGTACGGTTAAATGCATAGTTAAAGACTCTCCTCGAAAAAATAAAAATAGAATTATCATGGGATTCGTCTTGATTCGACTGTCATTAACCGCGTTGGTTTTAAGCTGTTGGATGGTTGCCATCTCAGAATCAATGTTTTTGATCAACAAATAGTAGGAAATTCATTTTGGAAATCTTTTTTTTTGCGCGGCGAAGCCTCCATTATACATTTATTTTTCATTATATATGGATAATCATTTTATTATATTAAGAGTTTTGTATGTTTGGCCGCAGAGAACCAAGATTTATGCATTTAGAAATTGATATGATGTATCGAGTAACAAATTAGTTCAAATAAGACCAGATGAATATGCAAAAATTAACATTAAAATGTGTAATTTCATGCATAGAGCATTTTGTGCAGGCTGCTGACTCATCGGTAGAGGCCGGCCCTACGCCTGACACCCACTCTTATATGTGATAGTTGGTTATTGCAGTTACCTATAGGTCTTAACATTTTAATAATGGCATTAATTATAACAAATTAGCTCAAAACGGAGCATAATATTATACAAAAATCAGTATAAACAAAAATTGTAATCTAGTGTGTATATGCGTTTCTCCCCTAAAGGCTACTCAGCAAAACCGGTATTATGCACCAAATTTACAATATACTTCATAAAGTTGTGTAAAGCAGGTGACCGGCGATATCGTCACTGAGTAATTGTATTTAAGCAGTAGTTGAGCCAACTTGATATCAATTTTAAAGCGGTGTGACATTAAATCGAATTCAATATTTCAATATTTGCGAAACTTGTAAAGATTACCAATATTATTATTTTAAAGGTAATCTCAATTTCACCGAAATCGAGAATAACAAGTTTGAAAACATGACACCCAAGCAAAGAACAATAATATGGCGTCAATTGGCATTAGTTAAAGCATTTGTGTGATAATAATGAAATCAACTAATGCAGAATATTAAAGTTTTATGTTCTAGGTGGCAGATAGTCAACATATATGAATTTATGTGGCAGGAATGGCATACCTTGTAACATGCAAAAAAGAGGGATATTTGTTAGTCAGTATAAAAATGCTTAATCTCATGTATGCTTGCGCTTAATGCTTATAGGCGATCCATCAGAAGGAGTCGGCACTATTTCCCAAACTTATTTAATATTTCACCACTAACGTAATGGTAGTTAAAAAATTTAGCTTCTAATATGCAATCGTATTAAAAAAGAATTTTATGTCAAAGCAACATATATATAATACGCACAGTGTGTTTAATGAGTACTAACACCATGAATTTGGAGACATTGAATGTCAGCGAAACTGAAAGTAATGATATTCCTGAGCACCTGCTATTCCGACAACATCTGATACTCCAGAGATCCTTAATGCGCATGTTGAGATAATTTTAAGATGAGTTTCAGATGTAAAGAACGATGAGTGGTTATTGTCTATGAACTCACGACGGTTGCCAGTTGTGTTTATTTACATAGATTTAACGAACATTGGTTGCGCGGGCTGTGATAACAATTACTATAATCAAGATTGCGACCTTGATATAAACACCTTACTCATTAATTACATACATGTGGACTTATAAACTAAGAATTTTATGGTGTAGAAAGGGCAATTCATCCAGTAGACTAATTTCATCCATATTGGGAACTCATCAAGAACTGGCCAAAATGTGCCGCGGCAGGCTGGATCAGTGGTTAGAGCACCAGATTCCGAAGCCGATGTACCCAGGTCTGAGCACTGCTCGCAGCAAATTCTGGCTAGTACGTGATGAGTCCCCAATATGGACGACATCGGGCTACTGGATGAATTGAATTTTATTCACTATACAAGACTTAGTTAATACTGAGAAATGTATGTACGTAATGGGTCAGGTGTTTATATCTACATAGATGCTTTAAACACGCTTAGCGCTAAAATATATCATATTTTATTCTTAACATTTGGCGAATGAACTCTGTCCATGAAATCAATGGAGTCGCAAATACAACTGTTTCGCATTTAAATTTGTTGATGTCAACCTTTTTTTTCAATGGTCATTATTTTATGCAATAGGATGAATTTGCAATGCTCAATCAGTTACAAGCGTACCAGCCGACGTTTTCATATTGTACCGAGAAACATAAAATATAAGATCACATTTAAAAAATACTGTTCTGTATAGCTGAGGTATGTTGATGAATCCTACCTAATCAATAATGACTATGAAATAATAAATTTAATACTTGATGGTTTTAATAGCATGGGCCGTCAGATTAGCTGTACTGTCGTGCGCCAAACCCCTCAATCTAGCACAATGTATTTCCTTGATGTAGTGTTCTTTAGATAGGAATATGACAGTTTATAGAGGAAAATATTCCCTTAGCAGGCCTAGAATGAATAGAACGACTATTATCCAAACACAATTTTAAAATTTTTAAATGCAACTGTTTGCAAAACCACGAAGAAAGTCCATTCGGATGAATTTCAATTCTGAGATCCGGAAGAGCTATAACACACTGTGTTATCAAATGGGTATCAAAAACTTTTAATAAGGCAGACGTGATGTATATGTCACTCTGATTTCTTATACAAAATTGATGTATACCATTATAGACAAATGCCTGCTAAACACAATTGTAATTTATAAGCAACATGCAATTGAGCAGTACAATATTGCTTATTTATACATGTGCAATTGCTGTTCAGTAGGTTATGCAGACAGAACAGGCCGATTCCAAATGAACAAAGTCTAAGAGCATTTTAGATTAAGGACATCTTACAAGTATAGATGTTTCTAAAAAAAACCCAAACGTTTTCTTTATTATAACTAACGTTCCTAACAAGGCGAACGTTTATGTAATATGTAAAAACGTTAAATTAAATGAGCTAGGCAACGTGGAAGCTTCCAGTTGTAATATAATTTACCAGTTTGCTAAACAAAAGAAACTTGTATATGAATAATGTATAAATTTGTCAAATAAATTTGCGCGGTTTTGTGCCTCTGCATGTGTGTTCTAGTTTATAGATTTTATTCAAATAACGTTTATATGGGATCTAATTTAAACATCGATGCTTTATTTTATTTACTATATAAACTACCAAATATACATTCGAGTAAAAAAGTGACATTTTGAACATTTTTTATAAACCGGTAATTTATCAATACGAAGATTAGTTCTCAATTAACATTAATTATACAAAAATGGCCAGATGAAATGTAATTTGCAACAAATTATTCCTTATCTCGCATTCATAACATCAATAATCCAGGTCTTTTGCTTTACTTCCTTGTTACGCTCTTGTAAATAATCGTTAAAAATTTGCAAGTATGTATTAGGTGTTGCGAACCTAGTAACAAATTAGTTCAGTTGTTGACCAGTAGGATAAACCAAAGGCAGCATGAACGGAAAGTATAATCTCATGCACATTCGTTTCGTGCTTACTGGCGACTCATCAGTAGGGCCGGTATTACGCCCTTTAACCACTATATATTTGGTAGAAGAATGTGGAATAATAGGACGGTACAATCTCCTAGACGAATGTGTAAACCCGTAATAGTGAAGCTAACATAATCTTAAGTCAACGACAATGCGACTTCAATGCTAACTCACACTATATGACGAATGTGTAAACCTGTAATAGTGAAGCTAACATAATCTGAAGTCAACGACAATACGAATTCAACGCTAACTCACACTATATAATATATATACTGAGTCTGTAAAGGATACTAACACTATGGCTATTGTGTTAGTAACCGATACCAACATTATTGTACCGAAAAGGTACATGATACTAACACTATGTTTTCCGAGTCGGAACATGTTAACAATATGATTGATATAAATTTATGCTATATTTCACCGAAATTGAGAATTATAACAATTTCTGAACACCTGTTACTCCAGTACATCCATACACCCTGGCCTTCATCGTTGTTGTTTTATTTTTCTGTTCTTCCATTTCATCTATCGCTTAGCTTTATTTTGATATCATGATAATTTTTATTTTGAATTCTTCTTCCTTACTAAACTTACAGTTTTTTTTTATTAATTTATTCATATTTCACTACTTTAAGCTAAATTAAATTGATGCATAAATTATATTTTAATTTTCAGACCATGAGTACCTCTGCTCTTAACCTTTTCCCTTAAAACGTCTTGAAAAAAACGCGCGACATGCAGTGGAAGCGGATAGTTGTTACATTCTTAATCCACAGCTAGATAAACAAAATAAGTTATACATGAATTTTATAGAAACTCGTGACTTGGTCGTGTGTTCTTCTTTGTGTGTATGTGCGCGTGTGTGCCTCGGAATGTGCGCTTCCTGATTCGTATTCGTTGTACAATGCTCAATTTTAATCCAACGTAATACTCTTTGCGTTAAGAAACTTCCAAATAAAGTTCCAGATATTGCAATCGAGTCGAGTTCTGGCGAAACATAGCATTTTCAATTTGTATTAGATATACTTGGTTTATCATAAATTTATTTTTCGCGGATCATTTATTTCGTAATCCAATTTCCAAATGCATGAAAATGCCTGAACTCAAATTTGAACATGCGATAACAATCTTTTTGCTACAAATTAACGTGATAAAAAAAGATAATAAGGATTCCGCCACTCAATTAAAATGAGGCTCAAAAGAGGAAAGTCTTGTCCTTTGTCTACGAAAAACCTCAACAGTAAAACGGAAACCATTCAGCAGCTCCAAACAACCAGGAGAAAAACGTGCATATAAGAAAGTGTCTATCTTTTCAATTTGTTTAAACAAACTTACCAAATCGTTCGGCTGAATAATAACATTTTGAAAATCTGCTTTACTCTGTTCTATAAAGTAGGTGAAAGTGGATTCTCCTGACAGTAGAATTTCTGCCTAGCATTATAAATGAGCAAAGGCTTTGTAACAATTTGAAAACAATTTCAAAGCCAATAAATAGTGGGTCTATATGCCAGGTTATTCTTGAGATAAATAAGTTGGCGAAAATGTTTAACAGCGTATCCTATAAAAAATACATTACAATGGATAAGAAAACGGTTCTTCATTAACTTATAAAGTAATTAACATCTGAAGCATTTTAATTTGTGCGATTAATTTTAATTATTCAAGATATACCTTAGTTAGTGTCTCATAACCAAAAGTGCAACCTGGAACTCGTACTTATAAAATTTTATGTGAAATTTTGCCAACCGGATTTTTTTGTCAGAGTTGAATCATTTTTTATATTTTAATTACGTATTTAAGCTATTGGTTTAAATAAAATATAAAATGAATAATGGAATATAAAGATTAATATATACAAGATGTTTGGCATTGTCTTGTTTTGGCATGGAGTTTGGTGTTTTCTTCGTGTCCCATATTATGCAATTAATTTCTTTAAATTAACATTTCCTTTTTCGTTTTTCTACACATAACTATTATTTGTAGACAACTACTTTGATCTTTATTTCCAAAGGACAAGTATGGAACTAGGTGTTCATTTTTGATATTTTAACTGCAATTTTTGCATTTTTATACAAAAATCATTTGAATTTTGAGTTTGTATGCATCAATTGGCTAACGAATATCCTAAACGTATATTAAGTTGAAAACAATTTTATTTTCTTCGAGTTAATTTAATGATGAGTTAAAACTTGTATTTTACTTTGGTGTTATTAAAGTGAAGAAATTTAGTATGCATCATTTCCATAAAAATTCTTCATCTCGCCGTAACCGTCAGTACCATTATATACCTGGAAGCAGCTACATTTTAGTACATAGAATACAATGAAGCAATCGGATTGGTAATTATGTTTAATAATAAAGAAAAAAACTAGCCAATATAAATTATGCTGACAAGAATGACAAGCATATTTATAGTTTTCTCCTGCAACACCAAGCAAAATTTTTTAATCAGTTAACTTTGAAAGCGTATTAGTGGCACTTATTACGCAGATTTTACTATACTGATAAGATGACGCAAACAGAAACAGTGAAGAAGTAGACAGAATCCACTTTCACAAAGACGAAAAATTAAGTTAATTGAACAAACCCCTACCTATCACTTTAATATTAACTATAATAAACGATATAATTATTTTAAAAACAGCGCGTTAAAAAATATTAGTAACCGTGACAAAATAAGACACGACTCGTTCAAACTGTCAACTATACCCACAGAACTTCGTTTCACGTAATATCTGACACATATTCAACTAGTTCATGTGCTTGACAAACTTGCGAGCAAACTAAATGACTATAGTAGCATGGATATGTGTGCACTTATGCCAAAGGGCCATTAATGATTACATACCTCATTCGAAAGATGCAAATTGATTATCACATTAATAGAACTGATGAAATATTATACTATTATTAGATGTTATTTGTGAAGCATAATTTTTCTGTAATCTTAAATGAGCCACCTATAGTGATACAGCTGTACTTAATGCTAACGTTGAGCCCTTATATTAGAGTTTTTTGGTAAAAGAACTCTCTAAAGTCAATGCCCAGCAACGTGGCTAATTAAAGCAATTTCTTAACGAAAGGCCGAGGTCCAGAATTTCTAATCTTATATAAGTTAAACATTATAAATTGCAATCGCGATTTGTCGGAAATTAATAGTGTTCTGTAGAATAATGTATTATGCGACACCACTTCCTACTCGCGTTTGTAAATTTTAATGGAACTTTGACAAATTAATCCAGTCCTCACAAAATAAAACAGTTGACCCGTTGTTAGTAACGCTATCAAATTATTTACAATAATAAATGTCAATGAACAGATTGCAAGACATCCTATCATAAGAGCTAGCTTCAAAGGGGAATTGCATTTCTGGTGCAAAAGTTGTCAGGCTTATAGCGCAAAAATCAATTTAATCCAACAAAGAATACGTACAACTGGATCAAGAAACGTGGAAACATTGATGAAAAAGGCATTTATTAGACAGCGAATTAAGAAATATCAATAAAAAAGAAATTTTATGATAAACTTTAATTCTACAATATAGCTGGATATTCCAAAGTCTTGCCTATTTTTAAACTATACTCAAATAAATTCATCATTCGATGCTTTGTCGTTAAGAAGACATACTGCGAAAACTAGCGCTGCCAAGTGATTAAACTCCGCAATGTATAGATTTCATACTTAGCTATTTTTGGTTCTCAAAAAGTGAACTATATAGCAGTTAATAAAATACCAGCAAGCCCCATATTATTAAAGTTTAATTATTGTCTTTTATAGTGGAAGCCTGCTTCATCTAGTTTAACGGGAAGTTAGATAAAGAACTGGTGATTTTCAAATCGTTAGGGCGTACAATTATAAATGTTTGATTTAGCCATGTTAGAAAAGATTATCGCATTACGTCAAAAAACTCCTGATTAATTGGTCAATAAGTGAGATTGTCTCCTTTTTATGTTATTTTTAATGTACCCTCCTAGACTTTTATTAACCAACGTGTTACCAGGAGCGTAGCACAGTGTTCATAATTGCCCATAGGACAATTCTCCGAAATCAGGACTGTAGAACAACAATTAAATGCGAAAATATATCCCTTGTATTGCTTTAATATAAATTCGTTCGATAAGGCCTTTTTATGCGTGTATTCAAAATTGAAACTAACCAATATATATATATATATATATATATATATATATATATATATATATATATATATATGCATACATATATGAATGAATTATGGAATGCGTTTTTATAAAACGTCGACTCATTTAGGAAAAGATGAATATGCCGATTTCAGCACAGACCAAATAGTCGAACTCATTGATGCATGAGTTTTTGATAACTGGTTACTCATCAGTAGGAAATTTCAATTCATTATGAATTCACCAAGTAATTGGCCATTGCATGTAAGATTAAAACAAATTTTAATAGCCCATATATATCGTAATGAGACTTGGATAGAAAATTCATAATGTCACATTGGGTCAGAGTATTTTTAGTATACAAATTACATTTCCTCGTAATTACACTATTGTATCATAAAGCTTGATCCCGTTAATGCACTTCACTCACTTCTCAGAACCGAGTGTTAAATGTTGCTCAACAGGTCACCATAAGTGATCAGTGTATATTAGTTCAGATGCCTAGCCGGCTGCATTACAGATTCGTTTGACATTTACATGCAAAAAATATCCGCTTTTTCTGAAGGCCGCGATTAATTATTCGCCTATTTATTTTTGCTGTATGTATATATTTCGTGTGCCTATTAAATGATGACACATTTTATTAGACCTACTGAGTCAATGTAGAATTGTGACTCACTTTGACTGCTCGAAATATAAGCGGTATAAATTTTAATCATATTTGGATATTTGAACTTTTTGCTATTGGTTCATAGTGTATATACTTTTATTTAAGCGATTTCCTTATTATTTTGTAACGTAAATTGACATAGACATATAAAAACGTGTAGAAACTATTTGTAATTTTCTTTTGTGAACTTCGGATTTCATTTTAAATTTTCAATTATTACTATTTCACTCGTAATTGCATTATTTTCTAAATAAATGTACAGTAAGGCCATACAAACCACCAATGTTTTTCAAATATAAAATTGATAAATATTATTAATAAAAGCCGTTACATGGTTGGCTATAGAATGAAAGTGCAATTTTTGTTGTTCAACAGGCGTTGATTACTACAATGAAAATATGAGCCATACACACTAAAATAATTAAGGTAATTAAGGTTATTTTTATTAAATTACTTGTCTGTCTTTAGTTTTTAAATGTCATCAGTCCTTCTAAAACCCCTATGTTCTCTCTTACCTTTTGAAACTTTATTTGTTAAATAATCATTTTTAAACCGGAAGGCATTTGTCTAATAACTTTACAGCTAAATGTGGTTTAAGCATTACAATTGAACTGCTTTCTCATATTTAAAAACATATATTTTGTCTTTACATAAATTTTCAGTTATACATTAACATATATTTTTAGTTAGCCATTCACACAGGTAGAGCCCATGCGGTATCTTTTATCTTAAATTACGAAGTAACCAGCTCCAAACTGTCATTAAGGAACAGGCCCTAATGCCACCTGGTGAAGGGATTTTAAATTGAAGATTTATTACGGGATGTTGATTAAATATATATTCCAGCAAAAAATAAGCACTTCCCAATGTAGAAAAACACGTCATCCAGTAGACCGCTTTCGTCCTTATTGCGAATGCGTCGAGTACTGTCCAGTATCTGCCGCGAACGGCGCTTGAACCAGGGTGTATTTGCTTCGGAGTCTAGAACTCTATTCACAGCACCACTCCTGTCGCATGCTACACGAAGTTGTATGATATATTATAACATGTTTTTGGTCCGTCGTGCTTCAAAGTGGTCCTTATGTGGCATCCCATTAGTTCTAAATTCCAACTAGCCATCCGAATCTGTCATTATAGAACATGCACCATGCAACTTGTGGAAATGATTTAAAATTAAATATATATGGTAAGTTTTTTATTATATAAATTTGTCAGTATAAACTAAGCATTGTCTAGGGTAGAATAGTCAGTTTACCCCGCAGATCGGTTTCGGTCCTGTTAGAAAATTGTCGGGTACTTTCTAGAATCTACCGTGGAATTCACGCGAACCTGAGCATATTTGAAACGGAATCTTTGACTTGATCTAATGTGCTTTGGTGTTCAGAGCCTCATGGACTTAATGAGGCAGATAGTTTATTGTTACTGCAGATAATAATATTTAACCGAGCATATTTTTTGCATTTTAATCTATTATTTAAACTAGTTTGTATAACTGTGTAATTGATTAAACAGTTTCCATTTATTTTCATGGTCATAATGCATTATCTCTGCATAAATCCTACATTTCAGGTGCTAAACTTTTGTACATCTGCCTGTCACAGTTTCAAACAGTATACATACAAATATTGCTGTATATATTTGTAACTTTCAACTGTATTGTCTTTGTTGAAAATGAAATAAAACATAATTGTAGCACTAAATATTTCTGAAAATGCATGTAGAACAAATATTTTTTCCGAAGTAAGACCAGAGCTAAATGTTTTGCTAAATACTTATCTCTATAGTTTTCTTTCAGACATAATCAATCAATAAATCCAATATGAAGTTAAATTAAGCTTATTTTCTCTTAGTTTATTATAACGTAGAATAATCTTGCATATAATTTATTAGTCGGTTCTAACAACTGTTGAGATATTTATATTATACATAGCTTTGTATTATTATAATCAAGGTTGCGGTCTTGATATAAATACCTGACCCATTAATTACTTACATATGTTAGTATAAACTAAGAATTGTATAGTGTAGAAAAGGCAATTCATCCAGTATTGTTCGGTTTGTTACATTTATTTTATTCGAAAAAAATCTACATTTCTTTAATGATTGGATATTTCTCTACAAAATTGATTCTGTGGAGTTCACCTTAATCCAAAGTTTGAGAGCGGTTAACTTCACTTTAATCTTCATGCTAATTTTAATGAAATATATTAACACTATCACAATTCACTGAGGTAATATGATAAATATAATGCTTTCCAAAATAATATTCATTCCATTTTAAATATTCTTTGACTGCTTATTATTTTACAATACATCTTATCACACTGCACGAAAATCATTTTCTAGGTCCACTAGGTAAAAAACAAGTGTTTTTATTCGTTTTATTAGACTGTTATTTCTTTGTGTTTGCTTTATAACGTAAGACGTGTGCAAAGTGAAACACAGTGCAATATGTTGAAGGAGAACCACGAGGCTTGTCGTTGCATTTTGAAAGCGAACTTTTAAAGAAAAATTAAGAATAAATAGTTATACAAACTGTATCTTAAAGTTAAATACTGTTTGTGGCGGAGAACTATTATATATGCGACTGTGTATTAGGTGATGCGCACCTATTAACAAATTAGTTGAATTATGACCAGTAGAATAAACCAAAGACAGCATACACGGAAAGTATAATCTCGTGTACATTATTTTCGTGCTCACTGCACGAGATTATAATTTCCCATCATGCTGTCTTTGGTTTATCCTTCTTGTCATATTTGACCTAAATTGTTAATAGTTGCGAATCACCTAATAAACAATTGTACCGTAAAGTGTCGTAAACAGGCAATATGGTTTCTTTGGTTTAATAATTAAAGAAAGTTAATGAAATGTTAGTCAATATCAAGGATACTGAACCAGCGGCGATTATTTCAACTAAAGTTATAAGAAAGTTAAATTGACATTATCTCACCCATCAAAGTCCAAAATCTTAAAATTTACAAAAATCCTTTACGCAATAATTCAAGCAAGTTTGACATGATTAAACCCTAACTAATGAAAATACGTAGAATATCAAATTTAGTCATCATAAACTTTAAAATTCGAAGAATTTGCAAAGCTGAATTTAATTATAAATCCATAAAATTAGATATTCTCAGACTTAATATATTTCAAAAAATAAAAAATAAATTTCTTTTCTGGAAATTAAAAATAAATAAACGATGGTAAAATCAGTTTGTTTCTGAAATGATATGAAACATTATAGAATTAAACGATCATTGCTTGCGCCTGAGGCAATAGTAATATTTTAATTTAAAGTTGCGAGCTTCGTATAAGATCCAATAATGTTGTATTTAAATTTTCGTATTCAAAAAGCATTGTATTATTGTATTGTGTTATTTAGAAAATGAAATTCATTCAGTAGACTGGGTTTATTATTATTGGGGACTTTATAAGCGCAGTCCATTGCAAATTCTGGGCAGTACTTGGAGATGAAGTGGGCCTACGGAAGGAATTACTTATTCTAAATTATACCAAGCTTAGTTTATATTTAATAATGCATTTATAATGGGATTGGATTTTACATCAAGCCTGCAACCTTGACATAAATAAAATGAATTTACCTATAACATCGTAAGAAAACTGAAAATGTTATGCTTTACAATATATTGCTGGGGTTAGCAGAGAAATCTGATCACTAACATCAAGCAATGCTGGAGTAACGATTGGTTAAACCGTAAAGTCTCCTACGAAAAGTTAGACAGGCTTTGGCGTTTATACCGTCGTTTTGGCTTAGGCAAAAAGACAATTAAATAGAACGTATAGAACGAAGTGCTATCTCCTATGAAACAGGAGTCGGTTTGCAAGAAGTGTTCACATCAATGAGAGCGGATTTGAAAATATTTTACCCGCCCTATATAAACGAACTTGCCTACAGATATGCAAGGCATATTATTTGTGTATAAATATTATATCGTTACACCACTCATGGCGTTTTAAAACTCCATTATCAATTTGGCATATGTAAAATTTTGTATATCGTATGACTAAATAAAGCATAAAATAGTCAAAGTACGTGTATTTGAAATTAACATCTAATTATTAACTACACATTTCGTAATTAACTTGCTCCATTCAAAATGAACTACGCCTATTCAATGTAGGTGCAGCAAATTGATTCATTCTAGTTCTTCAAATTCAATCCTACTAGTTTGGATGTTTTATGAACAAACACCAAACCATTACTCCAAACACTCAAATAGTAAAAAGAAATCAATTAAGTTTATTTAAAACATGGTAACAAATAAATCACTAAACTAAATACAACTTTTGATTTTATAAATTAATAAATTATACAGCGGAACTTAACTGAAAATTAAATAATTTTCTGAATGCTCAATAATGTTTAATTTATTAATTTGAACTGTGACACATTTATGTAAATAGTAATGCAGATTAAGATTTCCAATGTATAACAAATATGAATTTCATTATAAAAAAAATTGTAATGCAAAATTCAATGGCCGTCATTTTCGTTAGAACTCAACTAGATTAAAATATCTTGTTTTTTGATTAACAAATTTAGTTAAGTAAAAAGTATAAATTAAAATTGCATTAATACGTTGTGTAATGACAAACCGGATACAAACACCGCACTTCTTGAGTTACACACATACACACATGCATAATAAACAAATTTATTTTAAGTTTGTTAAAAAAATAATGTTGCAACGGACGGCTTCTGCATTGCAAATATCTTTTTAAATTCATGATTTGAATAACACCCAGATATCAGCCTTGCTTAGAGTAGCATTGACTAAAACAATGTGTTTGTAAATTACGAGAACGTTTTCCTTTTTTCAACTGTGTATGTTCCAAAATAATTCTCGATTTGCTTTTGTAGTAATCATAAAGTCCCACCCAACTTTCGCTCTGAGCAGCTATTATATGTGTATAAATAAGTTTCTTTGTTCTGATTGCCTGCGGGCAGTTAATACTTTTCACTTATTTTGAGTAGGCGTTTTGATGTAAATTACACAATATCACATATTTTGCCAAAGAAACTTATCGGAAAGATCGTCTACTTCAATGGCTACACGTATGCAAGTTATTTTGATTTTCATCGTTAATAAAAATGAGTAAATAAATGTTCTACTGAAAGATTGTAAACGAGTGGACTTTAATATTCAATTAACTTGATTTTTTGAAATTTGATTGCGGAGTGCCAGCTTCATATTTTCCAATGCCGCGTTTTGCGTACGCGGGTTTTAGCTTTGCACTAACAGTTTCACAAAGATCCGATTGATCACAATTTCCATTTACATTTTGTCTTCGTTTGTATTCGTCCCTTTCTTCTGAAGGCTCCAACATCGTTCATACTAACCAATGGAAATGCGGTTCTATCACATCTTCGTTTAATGGCGACGTTTCGGTGCGTAATTTCCAGCACCATCCTCAGGCAACTATACACAGCACATACTCAGAATAGCAGATTTAAATCATCGTACTAAGTTGACGGGCTGGCCGAATCCTAATAAAGTTATGCAAGAGAATTTTAGTCTGGGCGCAGCTGGCTAGTTAATCAATTTCCCACTATAGCCCATCAATTCAGCTCTACCTTTCACATTAAAAGCCGGTCGGCTTCAGGTTTTTTAAAAAATAAACAAATCTAAACTAGATAAACACTACGAGATCTATCAGCTATTTCATAATCCCCCTGCGGTTAAAGAGACGGAATAAATTCGTACATGAACTGCATATAAACTTGTGAATTATATGATTTTATGCATATGTTTGTGCGTCGGTTTGTACCTTGTTATGCCTCCGGTGTTTGTTGTAAAATTTTCACATTAATTTCAATTTTTCTATTGCTTTTCTTAAATCAATATACGAAAAATTCATTCGACTTAAATCTGACAAAAAAATTTTTTTAATTAAAATTCTGCCATAATAATGTTGTTCTTAAACTATATAATATATATATATATATATAATATATAATATATATATAAACTATTTTTGAATTGCAGATACCAATAATAAAATATCTTTGTCCAAATTCAGTTTTTATTCTTGAAAATTTAAAATCTTTTTGCTGAAATTAAATTCGAGTTTAGATAATCTTGCAGACTAGATGTAAATTTAAGGTGAATGGCAAAAGAAATAGATCTTAACTTTTCACCATTCCCGTTACAAACACTCATTTGCGGAACATCAATATTTGCATCCCTTGACAAACCACAGTTTTAAATTAAAAAGCTATTTATTGATCGCTTTCATCCAAACCCGTAAGAAAGGGAACAAAAGGCTTAATCTATATATCTTTGATAAAGAATCAGTTTTGCTTCGGTCGTTTTTTGAAACACGTGGTAATTGGCACCATACTTTTGAAATTTTAAATTGTACTATTTACGATATAAATATTGTCTAATACTCTTCTTGTGTAAAATATCTCTATATATCTGTAGTTAAATAAGTAAAGCCATATGAGACTAAGGAAGATACCATTCTCTTTTGTATACTCACTATAGTAAAACTCTACGTGGTTCGAGAAACGCTCAATCAGTAAAATAGACAATAAAACATAAATGCATACGCGCAAACACGCTCAAAGGATTAATTGGTCCCTGTTAAGTTCATGCAAAAATTTCTTTAAATTTTCTGCAAGTTTTCACTTCTGTTTTTGCTACTGCATGAATATTTCTCGAAGATTATTTAGGTTTTAACCCATTGTCACTGGATTAGACAAGCGAGTTGTCTAAGGGTATACATTTACCAATTTTATTAATTTTCCAAGTTAAAAAACAATGAGACGAAGCGAGATTATTACTAGCAAAATATTGACCTATTAAGCCGAATAATTTTATGTTCGTTTTCTAATGAAATATATGCCTCCAATCACAAAGTCTTTTTTAAATCACCTAGAAATCATCGTCCAATATAGGATTAGGTAAATATATATTTCGTGACAATTTGGCATTCTGATTGTTTCAAAATACAGGATGGTTGGCAATAATTTAAAACAAAGGTATGAAAAGCATGTACATTAAAATTTGAACAATGGAATTTAAGTAAGTTTTAAACGGTAATCTTCAAGAAAATATTGCGACGAAAATCATTGTATACAAATCAAAATTATTTACACGTGATGGAGATACGCACTGAAAATGACTTTGCATACGGACAAGCACGAGAAAAATGGCTGCACTTATTATGACAGGAATTATAGCAAGCATATGAATGGTCTACTAAAAGTAAATGATACACAAATAAATAGCACGTCAACGTAGTGATAGAAGCATAATAAAAACAAAAACACGTAATTGCTTTTCTCACCAGGACGACAGTCACGCCGCTCTTCACGACTAGTACTTGTTCCAGGCAGGAGCGCCCCAGATATCTGGTTTACGCAAAAACAGTCACGTCGAGGACACTGACGCGCCATGTAGAGATCGGGTCTATCATCTCGGCATACCGGCTGATAGCCGGGTAAGGAAATGTCAATACTGTGCGACACATGTGCTTCAGGCATAGTGTTACTACTGCTGGCAGCCGATTCATCAGCAGACCATTCAGAACCGAAATTGTCAACTCCACGCTTGAAGCTAGAAGCGGATTGCATTTGTGGTTCAGGGTGATACCCGGCACGCATTTGAAGGTCCTCTGCACCAACATCTGCAAATCCACCCGAACCGTTTTCTTGAAATGATCGATCTTGTTGGTATCCATTGTTCTGTTGACGAATTGCATTAGTTACTACGTAAGAACATCCATCTGTAAAGAAGTAAAATAGAAGACAAACGAGTAAGCTTTTATCCATCAATTAACATGGTCTTTGGCAAATTAGGAAAAGAACAATCTATTTTTTTAAACGTAAGTCTGGTTCTAACGATAATATTTGATAAGTTTCTGACAGGCACAAATTTAACGAAATAAATAATATAATGTTACAAAATTCATTTTATCTAGTTTAATAGAAAAACGATGAGTAAACGATGGGAAATGGGCCAATTTATTTCTTTAATAATATTCAACAAATTAAACAATTTCCATTTGCAGTAATCATGTTTTTTGTATGAATAAGTGAACAAACATAAAGTAGATTTTTAGTGTGATGTACAACAGCAAAATAGGTGCCAATCGTAATTTAAACTGAAATGTTTCGCTATACATTTGATGATGTATTGTCTTACCAACAATAGGTATGTTATTAAAATCTACCAAAAGGATCTCAGAAGCCTATATCATTTTAAACATAAAACTATGTTAGTCAAGCATCATTTGAAACTGATTATTCATATTAGCTTGGTAGATTTTATTCTTTGCTATCTCGCTAACCAAGGCAAACAATGTTTCCGCGCGTTAGTAAAAGATAGCGAACAAAGTTAGTAAATTTTTAATTCAATAAGTGAATTATGATTTAATTTCAGAACTTTTAACTTGATAGATACAAGCCAACTTGGACAAAATGTATTTAGAAAACTTTACTTTTATGATTTAAACTAGCTTTTTTGAACTTTAGGTGCAAATGAGTCAAAATTCACCATTTTTCTCCAATAAAATCAAATAACTCAATGATATTAAAAGGTAACAATATCTAATACAGGAAAATTGTCTTAACTAAATCAGCTGCTAGAATATAGTACGTGCTCATTGAGATCATGATTCAATTAAGACTAGTTTGTTAATCGTGCTAAAGTATAAAAGCATCAGTCTGTGGAAACGAACGTGGTCTTGTTAGTGTGTGACTAGTTGAAAACATGAACTTTGTATTGATCTCAGTGGCATATATTTGTTTTAAACAAATACATTCAAGACATTAGATATGAATTTCGGTTTGATCCTTGTTCATTGGTTTGCCATTGTGTAATGATGATGACCATGGAAGTTCGAAACTCCCCAATATGTCAGATAGACGATAGCTATTTCTGTTGCGTGACTTTTGAAATAATGCGATGACATTTATTGCAAGTCCGCAATCTTTATTACAATAATTTGTAGTCCCACCCGCACATTCAATTATTACTTAATTGAATAATCTCAAAACTTGTAATAAGAGTTGATTTAAACATCACGAAATTTGGAGTATTACTCTTGCAAAATGCAAAAATTTATATGAGGCACACGCATATATGTGTACAAACAAGCACACTCTCTCTCTCACACACACACACATGTATTATTATAGTAGTGAAACTATAAACAATAATAAAACAACACACTAAGCAGCATTAATTAACCTTTACTACACCAGAAGAACATCAAATTTGGGTAACCAAAGTACAATAAAAGCAGCCACGTTGACTGCAATTGGCGACTGCTATCAAACTTTGTAATAATCATAAATCAATTTTTCAAATGAAAGGTATTCGATGAATTTTCTTAGTTATTGATTTAATCGCAAAATTAAATTTTCCACAGGAGATTAAACGTCTGCAAAATATTATGTAGTTAGCAGAATTTATTCATCAATTGTGAGCGAGATTGATAAGAGAAATGAGTTCGGCAAGCTGCGATTAACTTCTGCTAAAATCTGCTTTTTATCGTCAAAACTTTTTACCTGATTTTCGGATTGCGTACCGTTGGTTCATTGGAGATACTCGTTAATATATACAAGTTGACATATTGATTGTCAACTAAGTGTGTGATGTGTTTGGCATTGAAAAAGGTCTCCGTAATTGGAGACCGAAATATTTGCAAAAATCATGATGACAGTGGATTCAAATATTTCGGTACGCAATCCGAAAATCAGGTAAATTGTTTATTTCCTGTCGCGCAACATGTTTCTTTTAAATCGTCAAAACTGTAGCTCCGACATAGGTGTAATTTAGCCGTGGAAATGTTGAATGGATGAATACTCATTTATTATATACTTAAAATGTGAGTTTAATTGCAGGATTTTGATTAAATGTTATCAGTATGAACTAACAATTTCATCAAGTAGAAAAGGCCATTCATCCAGAAGATCCACATCGTCCTTATTAGGAAATCATCAAGTAATATTCACAATTTTTCATGGATGGGGCTCAAAACGGGGCACATTTCCCTCGAAGTATGTGTCTCTATACTGCATCATCCATGCCGCATAATACACACTATTTTAAGTCATTTGCCAACTAATTCTTTTCTTTTCCTTACCGTCAGTTGGAATCTATTAATAACTCGAGTTCTAACTAGCCACCGATGATCAGTCTGAGTCTCGTCCGTTGCAATTTCTAGACAGTACTCGATGAGTTACCAACAAGAATGAATCCGATCTATTGGAAGAATTGCTTAAAATGATGAAAAATACGAAACTGGATTAATCAAAATTACTTGATCTGTGGTTTGACTAAGATTTCACAATATTTCGACATCCGTTGGTGGATTTCTTCAGTACACACATCAACAAAAGTTTTAAAACGTATGATGATGTGTTAACTGAAGAAGACATTCGCCAACGTATGTCGAAATATTTTGAAGAAAAAACCAACTGGAATTCAGACTGTGTTAATCGAAACGCAGATCTGGTAATATTAGAAGAGTTGTCTTTTCTACCTCATGTAATTTTTACTTTATATATATTTATATATTCAAATCCTTGCCCTAAGACTTCAATTTTGACTTCAATTGACTCAAATTTGCAAATTTTGTATATATAAAAAAAGATTTTGGACAAATGTTTCTTAAAATTATGTCGAGAAAAACAGTTTTCATGCAAAAACTTTCGGACACACGTTCTCTAATAATAATCTTATTTAAGAAAGTGTTTTATGCCTTCAAAATACAAACGGGAACTCAAAGTGCAATACTTGAATATCAAGAATATATCTTTTTTTAAATTTATTTATTAACGCGAGTTATTATATTTGTTTAGTATATCAACCAATCAATTTCCGATTTCAAAAATTAAAAGCGTATCACAAATATATAATGTGTAAAATTTGGAACTTAAAATTATTTTGAATAATAATTATCATTAAGTAGCTATAATAAATTAATCTAACACTATCTAATTTAGATGTCATGTATTGAAGAATGTGCATAGGTCTGCCAAATTGAAGAAGAATTATGGCATAACTTTAATTTTCTGCAAATATGCGCAAAAGTGCCTCGATCGGAAAGTTAGAGAACAACGACGAAAAATCAATATAACATTTAAAAATACGTTTCACATTAAGATTATCATATTTAACTTTAAGTCATTATACTAATTAGTAAGTCTTCACATTTCATTTAACAAAATGCATACATTTTTCAGCGAGCCACTTAGTTCATTCACAAGTATGGAATTGCCATGGACAAAGCAGTCTTTAGTATCTTCAATTTTTTATGTTCTATTCTGGCATCTCATTTATCTATGATAACATCTGCTTCTAATGCAAAGAAATTTGCAATCACAACTTGTTGCAATTTAGGCGTTTTATCCAATGCATCGTTAAATCTAAATTGTATCAGATGTAACATGTCGTTCAACATTTCTAAATTTATAATTTTAAAGTCAGTAAAATCCGATGGTCTTTGACTGATTTTAACGCTAATATGTGCGTTTCTATAGATAGTTCTTTAAGGGAATTAAGATTAGCTATACACATTCAGACACGTATCATATTTATGATATATGGTAATCAGTTTTACTTTTAACCACTGACGATATTGTTCTTTTTTTCAACTAGCTAACCTACTAATTTATCAACTTATGCACAAGTTTTCATTTCTTTCAATTTACTCGTATCTCAGTAGCCTAGTTATTTTCGTAGTTTTCGTCTTAGAGCTTAAAATAAACAGCTGCTCTTAATATTTTCAATTAACTTTCTGTGATTAAATTTATGTCACAAAAATAAATATTTAAATACTATAATATAGTGAATATTCACAAACCGCTTAATGCATAACCAAAACATATAATAAGTATTAAACATAACTCAAAGTAAACGGGTTAGTTTTAATTTCCTGAATCGGCGCAACATTTTGCAACCTCTCCAATTCAATTTATTTCGACATATTAAAGCGACTAAAAATCGAATAATTTTTGAGTAACCAATTCTTACATTTCATTCTCTTTCTAACATTTCAAGATGACACCATACTTCATTTTTCTGTTGGGTCTTTATTTATTTTAATATCGTTATTTTTTAGTTGATTATAGATAATTTCATGTGTTCATTAAGGCGTTTCTCCAACTTTGATAGCTTTTAGAAATATCACATCATTAGCTATCAATATTTTCCTTAGGCTTAGGTTTCAACTTATCCTCCATATGATCTTCAACTCGAATTTCATTTTATTCGTTTCTGGAAGATGTTTGGCAATCTTTATAGCTTGATTAATAATTTCACACTTAGGTGAGCATTCCGTAGGAACGACAGTATTTAGACCACGGTAAAGTAACTCCAGCTAATCTTTATTATAAAGCATTGAAGAAAATTTTACGAATCATTTTAAAGGAATATCAATATCTCTAGGTTTAGGTAGCGATGTTAAGTGAGCCGAAATGAAGGGAAATTGGAAATGGATTTCTGAAGGAAAAAAAATTTATTAAGGTATCCTGATTAGTTTTTACACGAATGTCTCGTGTGGTATGAAAATAGGCATTTTGAAATCTATGGTATCGAAACGTTTTAGAATAGCTGATATGAAATATAGAAAAGAGAAAATAAGAAATAGAAGAGAATGCAAATCCACATGGATTAATAAATATGATAATGAAAGGATCATTAAGGAAATTCGACTCTCATCCGATACATGCAAAGCAGAAGTAACCTCAAGATAAGCGTATGAGTTTGGTAATACAAATTCAAAATTTGGAAAAATAAGAAAATTAGGGGGCAAATAAAATATTAGAACTATATTGGAATCACTGTAGCAGTAAACTACCAAACCAAAAGGAAATTATCGAATCTTTTAATTCTTAATAGTTCTACGAAATACCGTGCAAAGACTGTATTCTGTCATATATAGTGGAAACGAGGCGTCCAAATAAGGTTACAGAAGATCATAATAAAGCTCGTAAATATGGTCACACATAGGCACTCACTGGAATCTAGCCACAAGATAGATTGGGAGGCTGTAAGCATATTTCCATTTTGAATTGTAATAGATTTACTAGTTTAATAAAAGTGTCAACTTAAATAAAATTGATGAGCAATATTATGACTGTACCAGGAATTAAAATATATCTAGACCCTGTGTTCAAAGGGGCATTGAATAATACCTGGAAAAGAAGATAAATAAATATATCAAGAATAAATAATTAAAAGACTAATAAAACGGAAAATATATTCAACATTATGGTTTCAATTTTGTGAATATCTTGAATTTACTGTCTTCGGTAATGCGGATTCATTTAACTAGTATTTCATTTTTAGTAATGACTTATAATACTTCTTATATTAGATCAGAAGTACCCATGTATGAATGAGCCCCTTTAGCGATTATTTTAATTATTCTTTACCTCATAAACAATAGAGAAAAGCAAAAATTTTGAAAATAATACAAAATGCGTACAAATATCTAAAAAAACATAGTTGGTAAATGTGCAACAGGAATTAAATGCCATTGCTACATAGAACTTCTTAGCAGAATCATGTAAACTGAAGTCTTTTCTCATATATTTGTATTTAGAATAAATTTAATGGGTATTGTTGTTTCTATTTGTAATATCATATTATTCCTGTCGTATTTCATTAACTAATCAATAAATTATGGAATGCAATCCTAGTGTAAACCTATAATATATATTTGTCAAATTCAGGTGCGGAAAATAACATTTTGCGCACTTTACATTTAAATAAAAACTAAAGTTACAATTAACCTTGATAAGACATTTTAGTTTAATTGAAGAATAAAATTAATATACGCCCGATATCTGCATTAATGAGTGCAATTTCTCAAACTTTCATAGAGCAAATAAAACACAATTGTTTTAGTAAACGAAAACTAAACTTGTCAATCGATCAGATAAACAAATATATTCACGTTTCCTTTTAGAAGCATGTACAAAGAGATTGTGAATGTGTTTTCAATGTTGAAAAAAGTATGAACCAATAAAACCGTTATGCTTAATTTACTATGCAAGCATATGTACAAAATATTTATTTTTCGTCTTTGAAAATGATTTTATCCAACCAAAGGACGCATACATGATCATAATTATTGCAATATGTCAGAATCAACAACTTCAATTTCGCACGTAAAGATTTTTCTTTACTATTAAAATGGCAACAAATTGTTGTTCGAAAGAAGCATATTACGGAAGAATTCAGGAAAAAGAATGCTGCAGTGCCGATTCTAAATTTCTCAGATTTGCGAAAACGAAAAATTAACGATTAAAATTACAATACAAACTCATATTGTGCCTACCTTTGCTAGCATGTTATTTAAAATAAAGCGGTTATTTCATAAATTTTCTGCAATAAAATAACTGAATGCATATTAAATTCAAGAATTTAAATTACTAATAACTTCGTGATGGGCTTCTGTAAACCGAATATTTATGGCTAAGCATGACTATTGGATGCCCAACACACAATCATGAAACAAGGTTAAATCGTCTTGATATTTTTCTATCGTAAATATGTGGAGTTTCCAAAAACTTATAATTTGGCAACAACTATATAAATCGAGACCTCAGAGTTCTACTATCTATTAAGATTTTTCGACACATCAGTGAGAATACTAGAAATATTTTTTAAATGTACGAATAATCTCATTGACATGAATGAACAAAACAGAAACTTTAAATTCCACAAATAGTGCAAATTAGAAAAAATTGTGTTTTACTATATCAGATTGATCAAAATAAGAAAGGCAAATTCAGTGATACAAAACAATGTTTGTTTGAACAATCAAGACAGATTAGAAATACTTTATTTGATCAAACAAATTTATTTTAAACTGGGTCCTGTGTTTAATCACAAAGGTTGATAATTTCCGCTTTTGTTCATTATTTCAAGAAAATATTTCGAATCGCATTAGCGCAGGTGTCAATCGGGCCCATTCCCTTAATTCACAAACCTTAGATATAAACATACTAATATATAGAGTAATGTAATGTTAAGTGTTGAACGAAGGAAGATATACAAAAATTAGGTGTTTACAATTGTTTTTATTCATTGTCTTGCTGAAATTTAGCCAATTACCAAAATCATAAAGGTGGTACGCTTTACAGATTTGGTATATATTAAATATAACGCGTTGGCTTTAAAGTCGCAATACTGAAGAGTTTATATGGAGTTCAGGCTACTACCGATACACGTACGCATAAGAGATTTCATCGTCCAACAGTGCCAAATATATAGTAGTTTTGGAGCATACTGCAGGCTCCTACTGACGAGTTGTGAGTAACTACGAAACGCATAGGTACATAAGATTATACCATTTTAATGCTAACTTTGGCATAACCTGGAAAGTAAAAAATGCGTCAGTACGTGTGGCTGACGTTAGTTTTGCTGTCGTTCCACTGGTAAAATTTTGGTATTAATTTCAATTTCGTAATTAATGATCGCTTAATAAATATCAGTACTCGCAATTAATAACTCATAATTAAACTAAACAATTTTTATTTAATATAACCCATTTTTAAGTCACCTACAATTTTCTAGATCCTTCAATTTCCTTATATTTTATTTTTTCATAAAAGCTTACCAATATTTCATAAATCACATTCTTGCTGAAAATGAGCTCATGCAATACAACAGATGAACACATGATATTTTAGCAAAACACCTCTACATCTTCTTTTAACTTATCATTTCTGGAATGCGTCAAACTTGAAGCATTTCTTAGTCTCATCGTAGTTAAGACGCGTAAACTACAGAAGATATCCACTAAAAATATAACTGTTTCGTATATTGGCATTAAAACACTTGTCACAATGGCTTTTTTGAGCTCTTCATATTCACTCCACAAGTTAAAATAGTTTATTTAATTATCTTATCATTCATACCACTGCGCAAAACATTAACTTAGTTTCCGAAACTGTGGAAATACGGAAAAAATAAGCTATGCAATTGAAGTACAGTGATGAAAATAATTTTCAACAAAACGTGCTGAATGATAACCAGCATGAATAAGGCCTGAAACGCAGGAAGGATTTTAGCGGGGTTTCTACGAGTACTGATTCAAAAGTTCGTATTTATCACCAATAACTTTTGAAAAAAGTTTTTTTACTAAAACAACTTAAGTGAAAATACCATGTATTCTATTGGAATATTATCCTTAGGAATCAAAGCCTTCATGAATGATGATTTGTTCTTCCACAGAAATTTTCCTGCTATAATTCTAATTGCTGAATATACTTATATTAAACTTACTAATACTATTGATACTTATTTCCTCGTTTTGTGATTTAAAAATTATTTGTAACTTGTATATTTATGGTCTGTGTCTAGTAAACTGATTTTCGTAAATGGCATATATTTTCCAACAATGATTTAAAAATTGGATAAATTGATGCAAATATATTTGTTTTATTCACTACATATTTATAAGAAAATATTTATAAGGTTTGATTTTAATTAGGCTCAAATTAATTTTTAGTTTACGTTGTTTAGAAATGCTATTTTTTTGTTGCGCAGGTCGAAAAACAATACTAAGTGTAATCAACAATGTTTAATAATTAAAATCTTTGTCTTTTCTGACTTTCTTGTTTAAAAAAGTCTTCACTACCGATACTAAATTTTGACTAATTAAAATTATGGAATTATGAATAATTTACAAAGGAAACGATCATTTCGCTTGACTACGCTGTTTATTCTTCAGGCCGATGTATCAAAGTAGTTCTTTCATGCGCAAAAGTTTTCATTTACGCGTCATAGTTCTTAACAAAATTGGAGTATGCTACAATTTATTCACAAAATAGAATGTGTTCTCACAAAAGAAAATTAAAGGTCATAACATAATCGTAAAGTAATATAAAGAATTTCGTGGATAAAGTTGACCTCGATTGAAGAGGTGTCCATAGGGAATATCAGTTGCTTTAGGCAGAATGCAACAATTACATTAAGAAATATACTTTTCTAGTAATTATATACAATGAAGCAGATGCTACAATATCTATATTTCGAAAGTGAATTCCATGTAAAGTATAACACATATGAGAAATTTACGGTTAAAATCTATTCGATCTTTTTTACCAACATTGGAAATAAACACGTTAAGATAGAAAGTAAATATTCTTAGAGGGATTGCTTAAGCCTAATTTGAATATGGTACTCATGAAAAGTTCTCCTATGACCTTGACTAATTAGATGTCTATATTTAGAAAGTAAAGATCAATCGAAGAATTGATCAAAAGAAGTTGGCAAATCTTTAAGTCAGCAGAAAAACTATAAAAGCTAAGGTCAACTCTTAAACTTTTACTTAGACCGTAACGTAATATCCAAAGTCAAGACAGCACATCGTTTGTATTAATAGAAGGCCCTGTTTCCTGTGCCTGTGCGAATTCCATAAAATAAAAGTTCTGCTAAAAAGTTCTTGACTTCATTAAGAAAATATCAGTTTAGAAAATTAATGTCATTGAGATATAAATGGTAACAATAAACGTAACTACTGTCGTTCCGCCTAAATAGGTTATTTGTTACATTCTAGCAACCTTTAAAGAAGCTATTTTAACGACAGCCTTATTTAACAAAAATATTAGAATTGAAATTCTTTCAAATAATTATTTCTCTATATTAAAGCATCATTATCATCATCATCATCATCACCATAACGGTCAGTGACACAAAAAGCCTCAGTAACTGATGACTCACTGGCATATAACCAGGAAAAATCAAAATAAATTAATGAAAGTAAGGGAAGATTGAAATAATAATGAAAAAAGTAGACTTTTTTGGAAAATCTTAAAAAAGGTGATTTATGACGGGGATCTAGTTTATATGAGAATATTTACCTAGATAACACACAAAAGTGAGACAAACTAAACCTCTACACCATACCAGTATCGCTACGTCAGCTTTTAGGCAAGGCAAAATCGGAAATCCAGCTTAAATGAGATTTTCACTGTATCGCTTCATGATCACAACCAATTTTCGCAGCCAACTCTGCTCAACTAAACAAAGAAATTTACAAAAATGATTCTACTATAAATCTGCAAGAAGATCGGCAATGAGTTTGACTCGATGCCATATCGCGCAGGATCTCCAACTGAGAAATATTACGCGCACGTGGACAGCATCCTGGCAATGAAGCGGGTCCTATGACATCCAATTTGTATATAATTGACTTTAGCTGTTTCTATCATTCCAAAATCTAATCATCTTATTCATTTCGCCAATCAGGCCCTGGGTGAGAGAATAATGTGAATTTAAATCTAATTAAAGGCATATGCAAAACATGACCGAGCTAATGCACTTGATGGAGCCCTATTTGCTTCCATAATGAGGAGCACGCGTTGGCCGATCAAAACCTGTCTATTGATGTCAGCATTTGTTTTTTATTTGTCAGTAAATTAAATGTATTATACTTCTCAAACAACGATGGTCGAATGCATGCAAGTGTCTAAATCATCATAAAAAAGGGGCCAAAACTCATTAACATGTAATAAAACTACACTTACAGACGTATTGTAAATATGACCTTTAAGGCAGTGTGGAATACACGGTTTTCACCATAAATGTAAAAGGTTGGATCAAGTTACTCTTGCTTTCACGATTGTCGCACTCACTTCGGAGATATATTTCCTGATCTATTGAGCTGCCAAGGTATTAAATTTGTTAACTACATCCAGATCTTTACATTTCAGTCGCCTAATTGGTGTGAGTGATGGGTGATATTTTATTATTATCGAACTTTTAGAGGATGCGAATTTCGTACGGAACAACCACTGTCAATCTATAAAAGATTCCCTGAGCAGAATCTCGATTGTCGAATAATAATGCAATATTGTCTGCATGGACAAGATCGACTAATATACCACCGGGGAAAATTTCAACACCTGCATCCTGAATGTATGGAAGAGCATTGGTCATAACAGCATATATTACAATATTAGGCAACAATGAGGAAGTAGACACCGATGATGAACGACAGTGCTGGTAGAAATGCTGTGTTAATACGTTGTAGACCTTAATGCAACAAGAAGAACTTGAATAGAAAGTGCGTACAATATTTAAAAATGTTGTGAACATACTACTTTTCGATAAGATATCGAATATAACATTACGATCCACTAAGGCAAAGGCTCCCTGAAGTCTATAAAGACAATGATTATGGGACGGCTTTATACATGTTGCTGTTCAAGAACTTGCTTTACGATCAAAAATAGTATTTATATAACTTTGATCTGACAGGAATCACGCGTTTTTCTCTAGTATGCGATCCACACAAAGCACTAAGACGGAGCAAGGTAATCGAAACTAATAATCTAGATACAATTGGAGTCAAGCTTATACAACGAACTTTACACAACAAATTCTGATTGAATATTTTAAAGATAAAAACGATGGTCGGCTCAATCCAAGGAAGTGAAACGGCCTCCTCATTCCATATAGTACGAAAACGGTTAGTCAATGCTCCAGAAATTAAATAAACTCGGAAAAAAATCATCGGGGCCTGCAACTTTGCAACATTTCATAGGTAGTATTGTATTCCGTACTTCTAATTATGACGGTTGTTTAGATTAGGTAAAAATGTTTAAATTAACGTTCCACACTGTTCATCCAAGCATATAGCCGTGAATTGAGACTGACGCGGATGCACAAGACACGTTATCTTTGAAGCATTCTGCACACCTATCAAGACGACACATTTAATTGATTATTAGATGATTGCTCTTATTATTTATACATTTTTTATCATTTAATTTCCTTAGACCTGTTGCGCGAACAAGTTGGAGTAGACTTGGCTAAATTTATTATGCAAACGCTTCCTTCACCTTTTTAGGTTTCCTGGTCCAAATGGATTCAAGATCGACTTTTAGATTGCGCTAAAGTTGCTGCCTAATAAATCTACGGGTATTGGTATAGGCCAAGCGAGCTGGAATTTGACGCCTACATTCGAGAAGTTTCATAGATTTACTGAGACCAAGTTACCATTACTACGAGTGCCTAGAATGCCAAATACAGTAGTACCTGCATTTTGCATAGAGGAACTTATTTTCGTCCAAAAGACATTTAAATTTTTTGCCATTAAACCAATTAAATTTGACACTATAATACCTTCATATTTTTCACCCGCAGCTATAGAAATTTTAAGGACTGACAACCGACAGGCACTGGCTATTCAGCTAGCAAATAGATGCATAACTTTGTCGAGCTAATGGCATGCATAATCTTGGCGAGTCTACTGGGATGCAGCCATTCTCTCATTTCACGTGGAGTATCGGCAGTTTAAGGAAACTTTTGCCACTGGCATCTGGGCAGAGAGTGCTCACCAGCATTGGTTGGCAGACTAACTATGAGTACGAATATTCTGAGTACAAACCACATCCATTAGGAATGGACGACTTATTGTTCTTTCACAGCGTACATTTAACTATGAAAAATAAGAATCATAATGAATCTATACTACCTCAGTCGTAGCGCAGGATGAAAAGGGTCACCTTATTTGCCAAGCCGTGCTTGGTGGATAAACGAAATTAGACTATTGTAGACACCTTTATTTCTTATTCTGCCTCATTTCAATCCTTCTTCGCTTCTTAATTTAATAATAACACTCTTTAAATTGCTTTGGGTACGGTTTATGTGGACACATCATTGATCCTAATGTCGTATTGCCAAAAATCGAAGGAAGTTCAAATAACCAACTATTCTTAAAACCTAGGATAGGTTTTAACGTCAGCGCAAACATAGGAAAAACCTTGAGAACAAGAAGCTCTCGCACGAACGTTGGATAAATTAGAAATTGATATAAGTTGTGTATGTGAAACCGAAATACAGGATCCTATGAGCATTATAGAGCTGAATGCACAATACTTATCTACGCGTTATTGGCTTCAAACATCTAGTTCCGCGGAGTTTGCCCAAGCCGGTCAACGGGGCGTCGATATTGTTTTTAACTCACTAGCTGAAGCTTGTTTTACCTAGTGGATCCCTGTATTTAGTCGACTATATCCAGCACGATTAAATACATTTACTAAAATTAATACTGTAGGCATAAATCCACATTACCTTTCCATTTTTATATGCTCACAACGATTTCAGCACAGAGAACAACAAGGACGCATTTATTCCTACCCAAGCTCTTTAGTAAGTAAAGCCAGATATTTGGATATAATCTTGGTTATGGGTTTCATGAATACTCACAACTGGTGCTTAAGAATGCAGAATTTCACTTCGGTGGAGTATGTATTTTAAACAATGCGAAACGATTGTGGTGAACGACTGTTGGATAGCTGCGTGGAACTTAGATTATACTTAAGAAGCACAAACTTCAGACGTAGTGTAAGGCGTTGCACCACATGGCCTCTTTCAGTTCACGTACAAAGATGGACACAAATGAATCATGTAACCGTTAATAGATAGCGTGTTTGCATGCAGGATTGTCGTCCGATTAAGAACACGTATGTCGATTTCGAACACGCGCTTATTCGTTATAGATTAACACTCAAGTTTTGCGGAAAAATAAATAACGATAAACCTTAAGTCATAAGCATACTTCGACCTAAAATTCCTCGAATTATAATATACTTACATAGGCAATTTATATAGCACTTCCCTATCAAAATTTTCTTAAGTCATGAAAAATTCTATATATAAATAGAACAGATTACTCGTTCGAAAAACACAATATTAACATCGGAAGTAGATATTCATCAATACTTGGTTTAGTAGCAATCTTTTTTTTAAATAAAAACCTCATAAATTAGCAGTAGGTATTTTTTCAAACGTAATCCTAATATAGATTCTATTGACATTATTGGGGCTAGATTGTTGGAATACATTGCTGATTTAGGCCGAAGATTACATCTAAATTTTATAAGTGGAGCTTAATCAAGTTGTGATATATTAAGAATGAATAGATAGCACAACAACGTGAGTACATTTCGAAATGAACATATAGCAAAATACCTTACTGCTAAATTTAGTTGGGAAAAATTGATTGACATGTTTAAAGCTATATAAATATGAAACATGCGTGGATTATGACTAAACTTGCAATTAACTGTCCTTTTAGAATGTTAAACCTTTCCGCAAGAGCACATTTAAGAACTTTGTTAAATTGACGACATAGAAATGTTTCAATCTAAATATTAATAGTAAATTAATGCACCAAAATTTAACCAAAAGAATCCTCTATCCCTTCATATGATATAACTATATTAAGCAAGCGGTAAATAGAAGAAAAATTGATAAGCTGCCGGCTTAGTTTCAAGCCACCTGTTTAGTCTCGGTAGATATAAAGATAATTCGCACATAATTAAAGGCACAGAAAAAATTGCTTTATAACAACAGAAGTTAGATAAGTGCACCTGAAAAGAAGATAAAATTATTAGAAACTATATTGCGCATCTTGTTATGTAGTTGAAATATTCATAGAACAACGGATTATTTTAGATGCTGGAAATTTGCGATTGTTAAGACAAAATTGCTGAAACACTCTCCCATTTAATTAGAGTGAGAAAATTGTCACGTAACATAAATTGTCAAAAAGAGCGTTAGTGAAATAGTAGACTGCGAATATTTTTATACATGTGGAGAACTAACTGATTTAAGTTGAGTAAGAATACTATAGTAAATATTTTCCGATCAAAACATAATGAAATAATAACGTCCAAAGCAAAGTTCGAGCAATAGATTTTTTAAATTTTATGTAAAATAAGGAATATATTATTCGCTTGGAAAGAAATCGAAAGAGATAAAGTGCACTATAATTCACTAGCATAAAGTACGAATAAGGGACCATAGATTTATATAGTCAAGCATAAGGCTGAATTAAAAGTTTGACAGCAGAAAAGACGGTAACAGCGAAGTAGATAATCATTTTCAATAAAGTTTTAATACACTTCATACATCATGAGCCAACAGTTGATACATTTAGATTTGTGTATGATTATTTTGATTCTCGAAAATAGAGAAAATTTTACAATATAAATTTATTTATATATATTTATTTATTTATATATATACAATGAATAAAATTGTAGAGTTGGCATCTTTATTCATGTATACATAAAAAATTTCGGGTGAATTTCAACAGCCAGTGTGGCTCTGTTTTGTGGGACTTCAGAATTTTGATTCGGAAAACGGTTTTCTAGCTTTTCTTTAGTCTTACCAGAATTTTACTTTTTTCGTTTGACTTCAATCTTAGCCTCAATCTAAAGAATTCTTTTTACTACTTGGATTATTTATAATTATATTGTGCTATCCTTACAATACCTTATGATATTTTAAATATTTTTATTCTCTGTTACGGCCATTTATCACTTGATTTCTAAATTTCTGATATCCATCAATATGAATCTTAAACCGCAATTGTCAGTTGACATCTCAATACTAACCCAATAACTGTCAATTCTGTCAAGCAGCCAGTCCCAATTTTAACAGAAAGTGGCCGAACTCTCCAGCCTTTCAGTGATTCTGCCGGAAGATCTGCCTGCCTCCACTTCGCGGCTAAATTTATGGCTCAAATCTGAAAATATCCATAATAAGGTAGCAAAGAAGGTTGCCTTACGCAACCATAGAAAGCGCAATTTTTTTATTTGATCTCCAAGCTCACCATTTTAAAGAATGGGCTGGCTTCCGATAGGCTCGTGAATTTTGGTGAAATCTTTCGTCACCCAAAGGGCATTTTGATAAATGAACAACGTGCTTTTGTTCTAGGAACATAAAAAATACACAGAAATGATCATTTGGAAACTCTTAAGTGTCGATATGCTTTTATATCTTCACAGTACTTCAAACTCAGGCGTGACAACATATTATTGGAAAGGTTTATCAATTAATCTGGAATCATTAAGCCGTCGCTCCCGATCCACTTCACTACCAAGGATACAATCTATGGTTAAACCAGTTCTAAGGGAAGCTGCACTACCGCAAGGATATTTTCGTGGATGCTCTAATAACTGCCTCTGTTTTTTATGCTATTCACAATATTATGGGCTGTCTAATTCAACCAATACCAACTTCGTGTTCGCTAACTCTATCCATCCTACCGGTGCCACACCGCAGCGTCGTTGCCGATCCTATCGTAAACCAATGAATTCAGATGTAGTGTTTATACTAAAACCATGTTATGAACCGAAATCCCCACTTCCACCTACCGTCAAGACGATTTTGCCATCACTTAATCCATCTTCTAAAATAAAAAGGTACCCAACTTAGTTCCTTATGAAACAAAATGTTACAGCCTAATGCCTGACCGAGTCCCAGACATAACTTATGTAGCTTCTGTCTCTTCTAACCTAGCTACCGCTCTTCCTGACAGCAGAATATTCTCTACAAAATTGCCTTTGCCTTCCAATAACACAAATTCTCCACATGCTCCACTCTGCATGCCCAATGTTTCGAGCATAATAACCCCCTATGTTCAGTTTTAAAAACGTTCAACATCTGTGACACACACAAAAGAATTGCACGGGAAATTTATGATTAACAACGAGCATTTACTCCATATCAGCAAGGGATTCATCACTATTGTCAGCCTATGTTCGCGCTCAGGTCCTCTGTGTAAAACTCTCGCCCGATTCGCCTTACCTATCTAATAATTTTTCTCCTGATTCGTTTTCAGGAATTCTCATAAACTATAGGCCTCTCCGTTCGAAGATCAACTAACTACAGGCATTCTTTTTTCGATATGTGCTTGCTGTTTGATACTTGTCTATCTCCCAACGTGCACAGTGACAACCTTTTCCTCACCAATGATTTTTCCATCGTTAACTGAGACAAAGATGTATCCCCTACAACAAAAGATCAATTAACGACAAGCGCCGTTACGTCTTCCCTAATTATTTCATTATTTCACACTCATCCTCCACTTTAGGCAAGTCAGTCAAACAATCAGACGCTTCATTAACTGGGATGCATTCATTCTACTTTGCAATGTCACAACTTGGAATGAAATAACTACACCTGATAAATTATTTTCCTGTTTTCCCAGATATATATCGCATTATTAACTCACTTAGCCTCCGTAACTTTTATCCAATACAATTCTTGTTAAAAACTCGCAATTATTCATTAGAAGCTGTAACATAAATCAGATTAATCAAACCTTAACTTTGATAAATTTGTCGATAACAACTTTACACATGCCTATCTGAGCCTCCTTTTAGATTGCAAGTCTGCATCATATAATTCGACAGTGGCGGCGAACGATGGTGACTCCGCGATTTTGCACAAATTTCACGTTTTTAAGCAAATTAAAGGCAGTAAATCAAAACATCAATTCGACCATAATGGAATTTTTGGTAGCATCAATGCTCTCTTTGGTAGGAATTTTATATTGTACATTTTCCAATATTATTATTTGATGGAACATGTGTGGTTTGAATCCAAATAAAGATATTTTATTCTATTCTAAGATGAATAAAATTTCCAGCAATTTTCCTCATTATAGGAGGTGTAATTTTAGGTGGATCAGACCTTGGCCCTGTTCAATCGTATTTCTTTATTCGAAGCATATACATCCACGTCTCTTGGGATAAATGTTTGCAAAACTAAAAACTTTAATCCACAAGTATTCATTTTGTATTCTACCGGAATAATGTAGTTCAAAACTTTTCTATGTACCACTTCGAGTATAATTGACTGATCTTTTTTAATTGGATAAAACAATAAAAACCTATTTTAAAATTCACAGGTTAGTCTAATAATTTCTACTAAATCATATATAGGAATATATATGTTTTATTTATTTCCTCTCACTAGCGGTACAAAATATACCATTGGTCTAAGATTCATCGAGTCAAATGCACGAAAAATCATCAAGGCTAACCAATTAAAAAATCTATATTTACCCAGTCAAAGCTTAAGAGTGTTGGTTCCAATTGAGTCAAAGCTTATCTCATCCACACAGGAAAAGTCACTTAGCTAATCAAAATATGTTGCAGCATGGATGGCATTGCCTGAGAATTTCAGAAGCGCCTTCGAAACCTTTAGAGACAGAACTGTGAAAGAAAATCCATATAATGCGTTTGAGTTACTAATGGCCGAAATTCAATGGAGATATCAGCCTGGAAGATCGGCACAAATGTGCGAATTATTACGCCTAGAAAAGATGGGGCGTCAGCTACCATCAGAGTTTTATGAACGTCTTTGTACGAAAGCTTCCAGGTTGAATATATTAGTTCTCCGCAACAAACAGTATTTAACTGTTAAACATTGAATTGAATGATGTCATGCTTACCGCGAAATGTGATAACTGATATCGATCAAGGCCAGAGTGTATGGATTTACTGGAGTAACAGGCGTCCAGAAATAGTTATAATTCTCAATGTCGGTGGACTATAGCATAGATTGATATCCATCATGTTAGTACCATGTACTGACTTGGAAACCATAGTGTTAGTACCATGTACCTTTTCGGTACAATAATGTTGGTATCGGTTACTAACACAATAGCCATAGTGTTAGTATCCTTTACAGACTCGATATATATATTATATAGTGTGAGTTAGCGTTGAAGTCGCATTGTCGTAGACTATATGATGTTAGCTTCACTATTGCAGGTTTACACATTCGTCTAGAAGATTGTACCGTCCTATTATTCCACATTCTTCTACCAAATATATAGTGGTTAAAGGGCGTAATACCGGCTCCTACTGATGAGTCGCCAGTAAGCACGAAACGAATGTGCATGAGATTATACTTTCCGTGCATGCTGCCTTTGGTTTATCCTTCTGGTCACAACTGAACTAAATAAACTTGCAGTTGTATCAAAGTTAGAAGGAGAAATTGCAATAAAAAAATTGCAACTTAAACCGCTATTACCGATAACGCAAAGGCGGTGTGGAGGAAGATATTTCCTCCGACAAAATTAAAGTGACTAATTGATAAATTTAAACCACCTTGGCTGATTGAAACGAATTTTATTTAAAAATAATTTATTCATTTATTTTCCAGAATTTTCTTTGTTTAAATACTTGACTGTATAAATACTTTGAATTGTGCGCAATTTCAGTTTTCGAGCATTCTGTACGTGACTGGTTGTAACTTGCTCGGCCTGCTGCATTTATTTCATTTTCTCCATTTAACGGTTACTCGATTTCCACAATATATTCCTGCTAACACTGTCTTATATTTTTTACTTCCGCATATATTGGGGACGTTCTGGAACAGGTAATTTAATAATTCTGTTTTTCACGTCTATTTCTTTCCAGATTATTTGTTCGGGTGTTTTGTAACGCGAAAGGTTTCACATTCCGATTGCCTAACATTAAGTATCAAATTAATAATTAAATACGATCGACATGGAAGCTCATCTTAAGTTTGAGGACACTAGCAAGTTAGCTCAAGACATGGCAGGTATGAATTTAACAGATATGAATGAAAGTACAAGCTTGTCAGATTCTATTATACAATTAAAGACTGATCACGATCTGGCATCTATGGGGTTCTCAGACACTAATAGGTTAGGAGCCTCTACAAAATTTGGCGACCGCGCCAGTCCAAGAATATTCAGTCTACCGCAATATAAATCTGAAAAACACTCAAGTTGGGTCGGGGATGCCCAAATGATATTTAGCGCTTATAATATCGTAAACCCTATGGAGAAATTTGTTGCGGCATGGATGGCATTGCCTGAGAATTTCCGAAACGCCTTGGAAAATTTCAGAGACAGAACTGTAGAAGAAAAACCGTATAATGCATTTGAGTTATTAATGGCCGAAATCCAACAAAGATATCAGCCTGGAAGATCGGCACAAATGTGCGAATTATTACGCTTAGAAAAGATGGGGCGTCAACTACCATCAGAGTTTTACGAACGCCTTTGCACGAAAGCTTCCAGGTTGAATATATCCAGAGATGTGGTAAATTCTATTTTTACAGCTGAGCTACCATCTAGGCTTAGAACCACATTAGAAGTATTTGATACAATGAGCATTGATTGGCCAACTAAACTCAGAGGGCTAGACGGAGTGTATAAACAGCAGGAACCACAAGTACATGCTGTAACAGCAGATTCTGTCATGGTGCAGCCAGTCAGGGCAGATACCGAAACCAACCTGACGATACAAGAAACCTTGCGTTACTTATGTAGAGAAGTTGCTAGTATACGTCGAGACATTTCGCAACTTCAGAGTCAGGAAAGATATACTAGACGTCGAGGGAGTCACTCGCGTCAACGCTTCGAAGGGCCACGCGGATGGTGTAAGGCACATTGCGAATACGGACGAAGTGCAAAGTGCCAAGGTGAGAATTGTATATACCCGCGGTTAGGTGGACCCAGATGGAAAGGAAGCGCTAAACCGGTAGAGAAATCCATCACCGGGAAAAGGATAAAACCCCCGCTAGTAGGAGCCGTAGTGGGTGGTTCTATTGCAAAGGCTCCCAGATATTCCTTTAAAAGGCATACTTAAGGCAGAAGTTAAAAATGCGACAAGACCAGATAGCACCGATACAGGTGGCAAGAGAGTCAGATTCTTAGTAAGCGGAGATCTGGAAAACATTGCCGGATTATCCAGTAACAAATTCGTTATTAAAGATGAATTATCTGGACTGGAATGTCTCATCGATACGGGTGCTCAGGTAAGCATAGTTAGGTCAGACGTGGTGGAAGCAGATTGACCCACATTTGATTATCAACTATGGGATGAAAAAAATGTCGGTGACGTTAGGCCAGAAATCTTCCTTTACATAGAAATTTTCTCGTAGCCGATATCAAGGACCACATCATTGGGATGGATTTCTTGACACATTTCAAACTGACATTAGACCCCAAAGCTAGGACTATCTCAGATGGCGTAGGGGTGCCAACACATACTGAGTCTAACACATAGGCAGTTAGATCAGTTATTTTGCCCCGTCCAACGGTCGCACCTGGCTTTGCCGTTATCATTGAGAAGCACCTAGCAGTGTTTCAGCCTTTCAGTGCCAAAATGATAGAATTGAAGACAGGAGTAGAACACCAAATAGAATTGGTGGCTCCATTGCCTTGTTCACCAAAGGCTCAACTATTGGCACAACACAATTGCGCAAAGAGGGGATTTGTAGAAGGTCAAATTCCAATTTTGCTTCCCCAATAGTGGTAGTTCCCAAACCTGAACCGGGTCAGTGGAGGGTTTGTGGAAATTATCGTCTATTAAACTCAGTGATGAAGGGTGATTCTTATCCTCTCCCTAACCAGAGTACTTTATTCCAAAATATAATGGGATATGAGGCTTATTCAACTTTAGATCTCCAGAAAGCGTATTATCAGATACCAATGGAGGAAAGTTCGATACCACTCAACGCAGTCAGATTTCCAGGAGGGGGATCGCGTGAATTTCTTCTAATGCCTTTTGGTTTGAAAAATGCCAGTCAGACATTCCAGCACTTAGCTGATGAAATCCTTCAGAATTGTCCATTTGCGAGGGTTTAGATAGACGACATTATAATTTTTAGTCGCTCACGTGATGAACATCGTAGGCATTTGGAAACGGTTTTTACCAGGCTGAAACAATATGGATTAGTGGTCAAATCTAATAAGAGTAACATCGGATGCTCTTCGGTTAAATATCTTATCCATATACTGTCCAAAGACGGAATTAAACCGTTGGAAGATAAAATCGAAGCTATTAAGGACGTTACGGAGCCCCATACCGTGCCCCAGTCTCGAAAGTTCTTTGGCATGATCAACTATTAAAGTTGATTCATTCCAGGTCTAGCAGGAATTCTAGGATCGTTGACACGCCATCTCACTCGGGAAAAGAGCACGATCAAGAAGTCTTGGTCTATACACTTGAGTCCAGAAGACCGAGAAAAATTCCAGTAGGCCAAGAAAATGCTAAGTGACATAACCACATTAGCACCTGTAGATTGGGAGAAACCTTTCGAGCTAATCACAGATGCCTCAGATGTTGCAATAGGGGCAGTGCTACAGCAAAGAGATCAGGACATAGTAAGACCGATTGGGTTTTATAGCCGTAAGCTTAATGATCAAGAAAAACGTTATGATACGTTTGGTAAAGAGCTTTTAGCAGTGTATGCCGCAGTGTTACACTTTGAGCATTTCTTAGACGGTCATAAATTTAAGTTATTGACCGATCATAAGCCGTTGATTAGCATACTTGGTAAAACAGCGAGGCTTAATTACTCTCGTAGAGTAAATTCCCAAATAACCTGGTTATCAGAGTTCGATTTCACTGTCTCATATTGCTGGTAAAGAGAATGTGGTAGCCGATGCACTTAGCAGACCGAATGAAGCCGATGTCGAGCTGATATTTCAAGGTCCGTTGAAGAATCTAGATGATTCTATGCATGATTTAGTTAGTCAAATCGAGGAAGCGCAAGGATTGGATCCCTTTACGTTAGTCTTGTCTAAAAGACCAGGATATGTTCGTAAGCTCCTGAGTGGCAAGTGGTTGTTATGCGAAACGTCCAGAAGTCAACCACGACCATATGTGCCGTTGGAGTTACGGGCCAAAATTATCCAAGTATTACACGAAATGGGACATCCATCCATTAAAGCCACCATTCGATTAATTAACGACAGATACGTACGGCCGCACATGTCTAAAGACATACGGGTATGGGTAAGAGCCTGTGCCAAGTGTCAAACGTGTAAGGTGTGGAGACATACCAGAACCGAGATACAGAATATTGGGATACCAATTGGACGGTTCAGACACGTACATATAGAAATTGTCGTAATGCTTGAGGTTAATGGCCACAAATATTTGCTAACTATGGTAGATCGATTTAGTCGCCAATTCGAAGTGGCAATTTTAAAAGATATGACAGCGCAAGAAGTCTTGTTCGCGTTTTTACATAATTGGATATCGCGTTATGATGTTCCGGAAAAGGTCACTAGTGATCGCGGTAGTCAATTTATGTCCGAGCTTTTCGAAAGATCTCTCAACATCATGGGAACAACTGTATTGCATACTAGCGCATACAACCCACGAGCAAATGGGATGGTAGAAAGGCTGCATCGTGAACTGAAAGCTGCGTTAAGGTGTACTAGTGGAACAAGCTGGATACACGATCTTCCTATAGTACTACTCGCCATGCGCAACAGATATAGGGCACAATTAGGTACTTCAATAGCAGAATTGGTTTATGGAGAACCATTAAGGTTGCCTGGAGATCTTCTAATAGAAACTCCAAGTAGTCTTGATTGGGCTTCTAGTTATGTAGATTGGTTTGTAGGAGCACTTAGAGATAAGATGTGTCGTTTGGCTCCGACCAAGACTAGAAAAGCAAAAACCAAGTGCTATGTGTCCTCTGATCTAAGATCGGCTTCGCATGTGTATGTAACTAATGAAAATAGGAAGAATTGCCTGACACCATTTTACAAAGGACCATATAAGGTCAAGAGGATGACTGACAAAAATGTCATCATAGAGGTAAATGGCATTGAGGATTGTGTTACGTTGGATCGTTGCATTCCCCAGTTTATCTGGTTAGACGATAGGACTGAATTATCAGATGCGTTGAATGACCATCGTTCCATGGACGAATCTGATGTGTGCAATCCCATCATACAGGCACATAACAAAATGCAGAACTTAGAAGACACGTTGTCAAATATAGCAAAATCTTATTCTACCGATTCACAACATGAAAACTGTTTGGCAATACCAGATGAAACAGAAGAACCAGTGACAACTGTACAGGGCGCGATGCCGACTTCAGGGGCGCCATTATGCACAACTCGTTCTGGAAGAGTACAACGTCAGCCAAAGAATGATGATTACGTCTACTACTAGCCGTCTTTTTTTGAGAAGGTGGTGTATGTGGAGGAAGATATTTCCTCCGACAAAATTAAAGTGACTAATTGATAAATTTAAACCACCTTGGCTGATTGAAACGAATTTTATTTAAAAAGAAATTATTCATTTATTTTCCAGAATTTTCTTTGTTTAAATACTTGACTGTATAAATACTTTGAATTGTGCGCAATTTCAGTTTTCGAGTATTCTGTACGTGACTGGTTTTAACTTGCTCGGCCTGCTGCATTTATTTCATTTCCTCCATTTTTCGTTTACTCGATTTCCACAATATATTCCTGCTAACACTGTCTTATATTTTTTACTTCCGCATATATTGGGGACGTTCTGGAACAGGTAATTTAATAATTCTGTTTTTCACGTCTATTTCTTTCCAGATTATTTGTTCGGGTGTTTTGTAACGCGAAAGGTTTCACATTCCGATTGCCTAACATTAAGTATCAAATTAATAATTAAATACGATCGACATGGAAGCTCATCTTAAGTTTGAGGACACTAGCAAGTTAGCTCAAGACATGGCAGGTATGAATTTAACAGATATGAATGAAAGTACAAGCTTATCAGATTCTATTATACAATTAAAGACTGATCACGATCTGGCATCTATGGGGTTCTCAGAACAATAGGTTGATGTTAGCGCTGGTTTCGTAAAACAATATTGTGTTATTTTTAAGCATTTGTAAATTTTTGGAAGTCATTTTGTTCATATTGTCGAAGTTTTTGACTTGTCTGTCGAAGGTTAAAGAGAGTTTTATCTGAGTTGCTGAATTGCACAAGCGGAACACTGCGTGGTTCCATCTACGATATCTTTGCTAATAAATTAATTGTAATCCACGTTCATCTATTGTTCTTATTACTTCATCAGTGAGAAGGATCTCAAATTTGCTTCAGGTAATTGACGCTGGATATTTGTTTTTAAGGTCACTACCAGTATCGTTCTGTAATCTGTGGATATCAGCGTATCCTCGGTAAGCTTTTATATAATATATAAATTGCAAGAAATTTAATCATAATATTATGGCTGGTTTATCAAATATTGAGGATACAGAGCAGTTAGCAAGTGGACTTAAGGAATATAGTTTAAAAGATAGTTCAGAGGAACTTAAGTGTTCCAAACTAGATGATCATACCGCATATATGGATTTTCCGGGCCTGGCATCCAAGAGGCTCTCTTATGGTAGTGACCAAAGGGCTTCTACATCAAATTAATAATTAAATACGATCGACATGGAAGCTCATCTTAAGTTTGAGGACACTAGCAAGTTAGCTCAAGACATGGCAGGTATGAATTTAACAGATATGAATGAAAGTACTAGCTTGTCAGATTCTATTAAACAATTAAAGACTGATCATGATCTGGTATCTGTGGGGTTCTCAGAATCTAATAGGTTAGGAGCCTCTACAACGGCTTCAATAAAGTAAATTTTATCCCATTAATACCTAAATAGCCAATTTGCTTGTCTATTGTAATGCTGACCTACTTATAGATGAAAATTCAAAATTGAGGTATTGTAGAGGAAGCTATTTCCTCTGACATAAAAGTCTTACTTTTGTCATAACACTGTTTACACGTTTTGTTACTATGCAAACGTAGTACGAAGCAATGACATTTATATAAACAAGGTTCAATTATTTTAGTAAACAAATAACGATGTTAACAATGTAAGAATTGTTTATTAGTGAGTTTTGAGTTGTCTGTTCTGTGTGCTGGACGCAAAATGATCTCTGTTAACTTTTAACATTTTTTTGGTCTTATCATTACTATTTTGATTTTATCAATAAATTTGTGTTACAACGAGATCAGGTTATATATTTGCGTGTATTATTTGCTGTGATTAACATGGAGGTGTTCCAAATTATATGATCACACCGCATATATGGATTGTCCGGGCCTGGCATCTCAGAGGCTCTCTTCTGGTAGTGACCAAAGGGCCTCTACAAAATTTTATGTCAGAGGAAATAGCTTCCTCTACAGTATTACAGTTCACAGTGTTGAGGCCCCAAACCTATTGGTGTCTGTCTTCGATTCATTCATAGAAAATATAGAATAATAATAATAATAATAATAATAATAATAATAATACATTTATTTGGCATCAAAAGCCAACTGGCCCAACCATTGAAATAGCAAATCAAAGGTAGGATATGTGGAGGTGAGTGGAATTGTCACTAGCAAAGTATTTAATAAGAGAACATCTATTCAGAAAAAGCATTCAAATGTTTTCAAATTATATCTAAATGCTAAACTTGTGTCTAATATTCTCCTAAAGCAGAAGATTATATTTAATCAAATGCAACTCTTCGTATTCTTATATTTAGTATAAAATAACACATGATCAGACATAGCATTCAAGTGTTTTCGACTGCCATCTCATTTTTAAACTTCTATGCAACATGCTTTCGAGCAAAAAATGATATATGAGAACAAATTGCATTTCTTATCCTTAGACAAACAAATGTTTATATTATTAAATTTAGTTAAACTCACAATTTTTAAGTTCAGTTATATTATATGTAACAGGCAAGTTTATAATTGCAGCTTCGTAAATCTACTAATTAAAAAGGAAAAAATCAACCTTTAAAACTGCAGATAACAAGATACATACTGTTATACGAAACAGTTCCACCTTCCGCATTTTGTTAATTTATCGGGACATATCTTATACGCGCCGAAAAATGCATACAACGAATTATATTATTAAAACGTAATTCAAGGTTACATAAATTACAAAGTATAAATATGTAACTAAACGTAACCAGTAGCTTTTTATTCCGAATTATACAGAGCCGACAGAAGCAATTTAAATAACCTTTTTAACTTTGATGACTCTAAGGAGGACCGTTATGATTGTCGAAAATAAAGTAACAATTTATTGATAAATTCAAACTACCGTGGATGATTCGCAAGAATATAATTGAAAAAGGTTTAATTCTAAAAATTCTTTTTGGTGAAATCTTTATGAGTATTGTAAACGCCCCGGCTTCAAGTAAATGCCGTACGACGTTACAAACTCGGTTAAGGTGCTCTGAATAGAGATTAGTTACTGATATGGGGGCCCTTAAGAGGGCCTTGGCGGCGTTCGCGTAAGTTATATATATGTAAGTTGATGTTCTGTTCCTTGGGTGGACTCTGGTTGTGGCTCCTGCTGTTGTTATCATGTGTAGACAACTTGGTTGAAGTTCTGCATTAATTGTGGCTCGTCTCTCTGGCTGGTGCAACACATTGAGTCCACGAATGTTGCCAGTGTGTTGGGTGAAACAGATCAATATCCAGCGTGGGTATTGACAGTATACACACATGTAACGCACTTACAGAGGCAGAAGCATTTTGACCAACTGACTTGCATGGTAAATTACCGTGCTTAAATAGCATCAATAGTGTACTTGCATACTATTGGTTAAACGTGATAGTTAAACATTAGCTAGCTTGGCCTTTTCCTCATTGAGTGCAACGTAAATAAATTTGAATTTAATTTACGCAATATGTCGGCGATTGATTTGTGTCGTTACAACACTTTCCTCTCTGAAAAAAAAGAAAAAATATTCCTCTCTGCGAGGCTAGATAAGAAATGCATGACAGAGTTCGAACCAAGTTAAGCAAATATATGATGAACCATAAGTGCTGGGCTTAAATATGCTTGTTGGTTGCTTCAACAACGATATGATGCCAGGTAACCACTAGGAATTGCTACACAAATTGTTAGCTCTAGTGGTCGGTCATAGCACGTGAGGCAAAATAGAGCAGTGTAAGTTTTTGGAGCCGCAGCGTGAAGATTTCGAGGTAAATCGCCTCTGAATTTGCCAGGTTTAAGTTAAAACCTAAGCAGGTTGGATCGTTGTCAATGTGTTTGTATACGACCAAAGGAGCTAGAGTGCTCGACGTTGTGGTCATGACATTTGTAGAGTGGTCTTTGTGAAATAGATGAAGTTGAGATATGCATTGAAAGTGGCCTGTACCATGATATGAAGCTGATCACTACTTAGTGTTGCTACACGAAAGCGTTAGCTCTAAGTAGCTGGTCATACCAAAATAGGCAGTGTAATGTCATGTGTGAGAAATACATTATAATGTAAAAATATATACATTAAAATCAAAGGTAATTGCATAAAAATATGTACACGAACATTGCCTCAGAGATGGCATAATACCAAAGAACTGTTCAAAAATGCTACACAATTGTTAGCTAAGGACAGCTGGTTATGCCACGTGAGACAAATACGAAAAATAACGAAAGGTTAAAAAAATTTTATAGTTAATGTTAATGTTTTAAAAAAATTAATTACGCGTTATACAAAGCAGGTTATTGAGATTGTGGGCAGACGGAGCCTGAGACGTGTGTAGAAGGTTGAACGCTCTCAGGAATCAGGTGGTTCGATAAACGGTTTCAACCTGTCTATGCTTGCTGATGTCGGTGTAGCGCCTTGCATAATGATGAAGTATTTGGGTTGTTTGAGCAAAATCGGGTAAGGACCGCGATACTTTGGTTGTAGTGGTGCAACAGCATTATTCTTGCGATCGAGTACTCTCTTGCAGCTGTGGAGCTGTGGGTGAACGAAGACTGGACGAGGCGTGTGTCTCGGCTGCTGTTCGGACATGTTACCGAAATGAAGTCGAAGGCGGGTAGCTTCGTCTTGTGGGTCATCTTGTGCCGGTAGTAGACGTGGGAGCTGACTAGGCAGGCGTAGATCCATGCCATACAAGAGTTGTGACGCAGACGTTTTAATGGATTCACGAGTACGGGAACGCATGGCAAGCAGAACTAAAGGTAGTGCATCGACCCAGTTGCCATTAATGGACGAGGATGCTAAAGCAGCTTTGAGTTCCCTATGCGTTCTCTCTACCATGCCATTAGCTTGGGGATGGTAGGCAGTCGTCTGGCGTAAGATGCATCCCATGTACCGCAAGGTGGTTTTGAAACGATCAGATGAGAAGCAAGTGCCTCTGTCCGTGATGACCTCATTGGGAACACCATAATTGGATATCCATGCAGAGATAAAACCGTTGGTTACTTCATCTGCAGAAATGGTGCCAAGAGGTAATGCCGCAGGCCACCGTGTAAATCTATCGATCATAGTTAGAAGGTAGCTGAACCCTTGAACCTTTGTCAGATGAACTATGTCGATGTGGACGATGGCTAGGCGAGAAGTAGACCGAAAATGTCGCAACCTAGAACGAGTGTGTCGTGTGATCTTGTTTTTCTGACAAATTGCACACTCTGAGACCCATCGTTTAACATTCTGCCTAAGTCTGTGACCCCAGAAACGATCTGTAAGAAGTCGGACTGTCGCTTGGCTTCCTGGGTGAGAAATCGAGTGAATTGAATCGAAAACTTTTCTCTGAAGGCTGGTCGGCAGAACTGGCTTGTTGGGCTGCGTACCCGTGAAGTAAACAATTGGTAAGCCTTCCCACAGACGGCATATGAACTTGGTTGGGTGACGGGCTTTTGATCTTTGAATATGAATGTCACCGCGTTGTTCAGTTCGCAGGAGAGTTGGCGTTAGTGCAGGTTCACTGAGTGCCACGGAGTTGACAGTGAATGGTGACGGCGAAGGTGGTTGTAGAGAGACGTCTGGCCTGGACAGGGCATCTGCAATGAAGTTCTGTTTGCCCTTGACGTGAAAGACGTCAAATTGCCATTCGCTTAGACGAGAAAGCTGTCTTTCCACTCTGGCAGGGTACTTGGCGATAGATGAAGTTGCGTTTCGAAGTGCGCTAAATAGTGGTGCATGATCTGTGAAAACAACAAATCTGCTACTGCCAATGATGCTGATAAAATGGCGCACTACGTCGTGGATGGCGAGAAGTTCTCGGCCGAAAGTGTCGTACCTCGTTTCTACTGGTTGGAGAGTACGCGAGTAGAAACTGATAGGCTTCCGAACTCCGTCGATCTCTTGTTCCAAAGTGGCTCCAATAGCGAATTCAGAAGCATCTGTCGTGAGTAGAAATGGCTTTTCGAAATCTGGATGCGTTAGCATTGTGGCATTTGCTAACGAGTTGATGGCAAGACGAAGTAATTCCTCGTCTTCGGATGACCAAGCAATGATGGAATTCTTGCTAAGTCCTTTTCGGTTCCGCAGGTGCCTGCACAAGGGATAAAGTTGTTTTGAAAGGCCTGGAAGGAACTTGCGATAATAGTTTAGTACTCCCAGGATTTTCTGCAGATCGCTCAAAGTCCTTGGTGACTTGATGTTCTTGATTGAATTCGTCTTTGACGGCAACGGTTGAATACCTTGGGCCGTGATACGATGCCCTAAGAAGTCGACGGATGAAGTTGCAATCTGCGTCTTGTCACAGTTGATCTTGAGTCCGTGGTTGGATAAGCGTGAGAGGACATTTCGTAGATGTTTCGCATGAGATTCTAGATCTGGACTGAATACCTTAATGTCATCGAGATATGACATACAATAAGCAGAGTCGTCGCGAAGTATGTTGTCTATGAATCTTTGAAATGTCTGAGTAGCACACTTAAGTCCAAAAGGCATGTAAAGATATTCAAAAAGGCCAAATGGAGTGATGACTGCAGTTTTCTCGATATCCTCTGGTGCTACCGGTGTGTGATGGTACGCTTGTCTGAGGTCAATCACTGAGAAGAAATTGCTGCCGTTGAGTTTTTCAAGTAAAGTGTTGATATTTGGAATAGGATATGCATCAGATTTTGTCACTGAATTTAGCTTACGGTAGTCTCCACAGGCTCTGTACGATCCGTTTGATTTTGAGACTAAGTGCAGTGGTGACGCCCATGAACTTTTCGATGGTCTGATGATTCCCTCTTCCAAAAGCCTTGAGAATTCTTCTTGGGCAGCTTTCAGCTTAGCAGGAGCCAGTGGTCGCTTCTTGAGTGCAATAGGTTGTCCTTCTGTGACGATATGATGCATCGTGTTGGAGACTCGTAGCTCTGACTTGTTAAGATCGAAAAGCGATTTGTATTTTCGAAGAGCTGCTGATATCTCTGCTGAATGATGCACTGGGGTTGGCTGAATGACCTGTAACTCCAAACGCTCGGAGGCAAGTGTCCAAAAGCTTTGTTCAAGTCCGGTGGAGGGGTCGATGATCTTTTGATTGGCAAGATCAACAATGAGCCGAAATTTTAGAAGGAAATCAAGGCCTATTATATTATGTGAGACCTTGGCAATGATGAAGTTGTGGGAAAATTCACGTCGTAGACCTATGTTGAGTGTGCGGTATTGGCAGCCATAAGTTGGTATGGGCTCGCCTGTAGCTGTTGCGAGAAGAACGCCTAGCGACATCTCGGCCATTGAATCACCTTTGAGAACTGAGACTGCCGCACCTGTGTCTACGATGTACTCTTCGCCAGTTTTGAAATCAAGAAGGTGCAGAAGTTCGTTTGGCTGTTTGGCCGGGTCATGCAAACAAGTAGGCTGGTGATTGCGACCGGCATTGTCTGTTTGGTTCTCTATGTGAAAAATTCGGCGTGGACGAAAAGAGTCGACAGGGATGTCGGATTGTAGTTGGCTTCTTCCCTGTAGCGCCGTTGATGCCGTTGATGTGCAGAAAGTACGGTCTTCTACTTCCAGCGCCAGACGTTTCCCGATGCTGATGCACCCTTGTGCCTGCGGTCTGTTGTCCTCTCCGTCAGCTGTGGAAATTGACACTCATTCGGAAATTCTTCGGAACGACAAAGACAAACTTGGCAAGCATAAAAAACTTCTGGTGGTTATAACACCAGTTCTTTGGAGCATATTTATTAAAGGATTGCGGAGATCTCGATCGCCGCCTACCATTATAATTTGACTTGGAAACGAATTTTGGTCGAGCATTCACTTGATTTATCTCGGATTTGGTAATGGCCAATCCTTCTAGAACTTTGGCCATGTTCGCCACTGTTCTCTCTAAAGAGGAGATTCTATCATCTTGCGGGGGTGAAGAAAAGGATGATGGATTCACTTTGGGTTCCAAAACCCTATATTCTAACTCACATCTCTCAGATAAGTCATCTATAGAGAGAGTGTTGGGGAGCTGTCTGGCAAAGAGTTTTAATGTTTGGGGAAGATTGTTAATAAAAACAACCTTAGCCTCATGGTCAGAAATGTTGGTTTTATACCAACGTTTCCGTAATTCCCTCAGTATTTCTATGGGGCCAAGATTTGGCATATCTAACTGCGCATATTTGTTTATTATCTGCTCAGTTTCAGTGGGTCCAAGCAAGGATTCTACCTCGTTTTGTAGGCCCAAAATGGGATTAGGTAGCTTCCTAATGGCCTCAAGCTTAGGATAAATCCGTCGCTGCAATTCAGAAGGTAGTTTAGCAAAAACCTTCGACAGTTTTTGATGACTGTCATAATCAGGAAACGGGGAGAAAGCGGAGTCTACGCGCATAAAGAATAGCTCACTATCTCCATCCCAAACAGGAACATCAATATCTAAAATTGGACCTGACATTTTAACAATCTTACGGGATCTTAAAAGCATAAATTTATAAGCAATATGAAAATATATAAATATACTTTAACGAAACGCTTACCCACAAACAGCTTCCACAGTTGAATGAGCGCAGAGAAAAAAGTCACTGTTCCAAAAATCCGAAATTGAGCTTGTCGAGTACGTACGGTGCCGTTTCGTACGTAGGAAAGGTAAACAGAGGCCCCGTTGGCCTTTGATGACAATGTACCACAAATCCACGAATATATACCCAACAGATTTCCCAGAAAACCACGATCAGGGTAAAGAAAACACAAATGTCAATCTATTTATCCCAAATAGATGAAAAGGATGTAATTTTATTTATACCAAAAAAATCAGAACAATAATCAATATCCTGGGTAGGTATTGACAGCCGACAGCACGCACATGTGTAACACGAGGCAGAAAGCAGATACGACCAACTGACTTGCATGGTAAATTACCGTGCTTAAATAGCATGCAATATGTGTACTTGCATACTATTGGTTAAACGTGGTTAAACGTGGTTAAACGGCAATTTGCTCTTTTCTCATTGGTGCAACGTAAATAAATTTGAATTTTATTTACGCAATATGTCGGCGATTGATTTGTGTCGTTACAGTACCAACATGATGAAATTCAATGTGTGCTAAAGTTCACCAAAATTGAAAATTACAACTACTTCTGTGTAGGGGTACTTTTCGCTGTTGCTATCTCGTTCCTGATTTTGTACCCCTACTACTTATCAATGGTTGCTATTATTACTACCCGAGCATCCAATCAGTCTGTTCCTTTTCAGATGGTTAATATTAGAAGGCCGAAGAAAGGTTTCATGTATATATTCCACACAATGTAGCACATATAAATATAAAGTGATTTATGTCTATAAAGCGAAATGTTTAGCACAAATGTCTGGATTGGCATGAATATAGTCATATGATTGAAAATACATGATAATATGAACATAGTAAAATGATTTATGTTTATAAAGTAAAATGTTTTATACACAAGTGATTATTGTTACACAAATGTCTGAACAGAATTGTATTTATACCAACGACTAAAACATATGATGACATGTAAAAATCATCGTTAAAAGTTATCATTAAAAATGAAGATGTAAATTGTTTAAAGACTTCAATGATAAAAAACTAACAAAGCTTTAGCTTACTACTTGCAATATTTTCAGTTCATGTCAAACTATTAATCCATTTTTCTATGTGGACACTAAATTAAGTGAAATAAATCCGCAATGACACAACAGGCCACCGCGTGATCCTCGCGGATCGCGCGCGGTTCTCTCTATTTATAAAAACACTATTAATTACAAATAAAATTGCAGTTCAAGAAATATCGATTGAAACTGCTTGAGACTAAAAGAGATTGTTCCTAAAATCACAGCTAAGAGAAATATTGTTTAAGGACAGAGTTAGAATATTTGACCTTAAAGAGCACAGCGTTTGTAAAAATTGACCTTCGTTGGGTTGTAACACGGAGCCGCGTGTTACATACACCCCCCCGACAGTGAAAATTAGTACACAATGAAGTGGGCTAACCTTACAGTAAATGTTATTGCTCTTTCATGCCGTATAACGACTGATTTTGGTTCTGTCAACACTGATACTGGCTCCTCTATTTCTCGCGTTCTTGGACGGATGGTTAGGTCGAAGTGTTCGAGAAAGTCACGTCCAATGATGTTTCATGTCGTGTTGTCGATGATGAACGGATATTTGAAACATCATTTTGAGTTGGAGAACGAGATTGTGTGTACTCGTACCCCAAACGTCGCTATGTTGGAGCCATTCGCGCAGGTCAGACTGTTGGTGTCGACTGGGTGGGTTGGTTCGAGATAATTGTGGCGTAGTGAGCTTACATCTGATCCAGTGTCTATGACAATTCATTCGCCAGAGATTGCGTCACGGATGAGAAAGTATGTTGATAGTGGCAACCGGCGATGAGATTGATTGCTGGCATTTGGGCGTTTGAAGCATGACTTAATTGGAGCCGTCGCTGTAAAGACAATAGTTTGATTGCGCTCTACCGCGAAGGCAACGTGCTTCGAGCCATCAGACGTGGAGCGGCCAACAATTTGGGGTGCTCAGCCTCTGCTGTCGCCGAGGAGGCTGACCCCACCCGTCTTCCGAACCTTCCATGGGCGGATCCTCCTGAGTTGTTGAGGGTGACCGCGCCCATTTGAACGTCGCGTCTGTGTGCGGGTATGTGCAGACGTTTCCGAGGCAATAACGTGTGTAGTGGCCTTCATTGAAAGTGCTTGAATTTCTCAAAATCTAGCTGTTTATTAATTCCTTACTGGCTGTGAGTTCGACGAACCGGGGCACCATAATGTAGGGGTACTTTTCGCTATTGCTTTCTCGTTCCTGATTTTGTACCCCTACTACTTATCAATGGTTGCTATTATTAGTACCCGAGCATCCAATCAGTCTGTTCCTTTTCAGATGGTTAATATTAGAAGGCCGAAGAAAGGTTTCATGTATATATTCCACACAATGTAGCACATATAAATATAAAGTGATTTATGTCTATAAAGCGAAATGTTTAGCACAAATGTCTGGATTGGCATGAATATAGTCATATGATTGAAAATACATGATAATATGAACATAGTAAAATGATTTATGTTTATAAAGTAAAATGTTTTATACACAAGTGATTATTGTTACACAAATGTCTGAACAGAATTGTATTTATACCAACGACTAAAACATATGATGACATGTAAAAATCATCGTTAAAAGTTATCATTAAAAATGAAGATGTAAATTGTTTAAAGACTTCAATGATAAAAAACTAACAAAGCTTTAGCTTACTACTTGCAATATTTTCAGTTCATGTCAAACTATTAATCCATTCTTCTATGTGGACACTAAATTAAGTGAAATAAATCCGCAATGACATAACAGGCCACCGCGTGATCCTCGCGGATCGCGCGCGGTTCTCTCTAATTTATAAAAACACTATTAATTACAAATAAAATTGCAGTTCAAGAAATATCGATTAAAACTGCTTGAGACTAAAAGAGATTGTTCCTAAAATCACAGCTAAGAGAAATATTGTTTAAGGACAGAGTTAGAATATTTGACCTTAAAGAGCACAGCGTTTGTAAAAATTGACCTTCGTTGGGTTGTAACACGGAGCCGCGTATCAATATCCAGCGTAGGTATTGACAGCCGACAGCACGCAAATGAGTAACACGAGGGAGAACGCACATACGACACAACTGACTTGCATGGTAAATTACCGTTCTTAAATAGCATGCAATATGTCTACTTGCACACTATTGGTTAAACGTAGTTAAACGGCATTTTCGCTTTTTTCTCATTGGTGCAACGTAAATAAATTTGAATTTAATTTTCGCAATATGTCGGCCATTGATTTGTGTCGTTACAGTATTTATTCTGTTGAATTGTGTCTGATTTCAGTTTTCCGTAATATTTGCCTGAATCGCGTGAGCCTCTCAGTTAACCTGCAGCAGACATTTTATAACTCTTAGCACTTTTACAATAATTATCCTGACAATATATTCCAGTCACAATGAGGTTCTTTTTCATTTGTGCATATTGCAGTCTTCAAGGAATAGGTAATATTATTATGCTGTTTTTCGTGTCAAATCTCCTTTTAGATTTATCATTCGGTGTGGAAGAAAAGATTAATTCATCAGAATCCTATGGACACAATAAGACTGATACAATATTGGCATCTATAAGGCTCTCATTGGTTAATAGAGTTAGAGGCCTTATATTTTTGAGGAAAACTGCTACCTATATAAAAATAATCTAATGGACCAAAGTGTATCGCCAAAATCTTGTAAGTAATTTCGAAATAAAATAAGCAATTTAATTAATTGACACAGTACTAATTAAAAGGCATGCAATTTATAAGCCAATTACGTGTCACATGCTGTGACTATTATTTATGTCTGCTGTCTCATTTGCGATTTCAACCGCACGCTTTCACTAACTCAAATAGTCTTCAGTTACACGAAAATCTTGTTGCTGTTCATCCACGCAATCGTCATCGGTTTAATTATTAATAGGATTTCGACGTTTGCCAACTTTTTTGGTGTTGCTGCAAACAAACGTCAAAGTTCATTAGGGTCTTCAATCAACTATTGACATATACTTACTTACTTTACTTTACTGCGGCTGGCTCCTTTTAGAGGATAAGCCGGCTCCATTGATATCCCGGATTAAACCTCTCCATGCCGGGCGGTTGGCAGCCATTTCGGAACATAAAGAGGGCCAATGACGCTCCCAGTGACGCGGACCATAAACATTGCGTAAACCTAGGAGTTCCATGTCCGATTTGATTGTTGCAAGCCATGTCTTCAGTTGTCCGCCTCGGCGGCGGCGCCAGTTTGCACATTGACCTGGGTTCATCACCTGCCGTACCATTTCGTCTTCGGGTTTGCGTAGTACGTGCCCGAACCATTGAAGTCGACGATGTTGGATCCAGACGGATAGTTGCATGATGTCACCGCATTGGTGACGAACAGATGCGTTCGACACTCGGTCCATCCATTTTGTCTTTGTGATGTACCTAAGGCACCAATGGTCGAATACTTCGAGCTTTTTGGAGTCCTCAGAACGTAATGGCCAAGTCTCACAGCCATACAGTAGCACAGGGCGAACAGTAGCCTGGTAGACTCGGATTTTCGTTTTGAGGCTGATTTCACTTCTTCTCCAAAGTGAGTTCTTCAATTGTAAGAAAGCAAGTCTGGCACGGTCGATGCGTGTTCGGACTTCATTCTTTGCTTGACCAGTTGGAAGTATTTTTGAGCCAAGGTACGTAAAATCGTCGACTGTTTCGATTGGGCTGTCGTACACCGTGAGCTGCTCATCAGATGAAGATACACCGATGGCGAAGGCTTTCGTTTTGTCGGCATTGATTTCCAGACCAACGGCTGATGAAAACTGGGCCACTTGATCCAAAACGGCTTGCATGCTCCCAAAGCTGTCAGCAAGGAGAACAACATCGTCTGCGTAATCAACATCCGTCAGCCATAGGTTATTTGATACTTGAACGCCTCGGAACTCAGTTAGCGCGTTGCTCAGAATCCAGTCAACCGCATAATTGAACAATATGGGTGACAAGGGACATCCTTGTCGAACCCCTGTGTGCAGACTGAATTCATCCGATTCTTCTCCGTAAACACGTACTCTGGCTTTGGTGGCTGCATAGTAGGCCTTGATCAGATTGACGAGTTTTATGGGCATACCGTCGAGCAGCATGATGTTCCATAGGGAGTCGCGATCAACAGAGTCAAAAGCAGCTCGGAAGTCAATAAAACAAGCGACGGTTGGTTGTTGAAATTCGTTGCGATGTTCCAAAACTCGCCGTAATGTAAAGATCTGATCAACACAGCCTTTGCCTGGGCGGAATCCACCCTGATTGGGACGGGTACGGACATGCCGCTCATTACAGAAGCGGTTCAATAGAATCGACGCCAACAGCTTGGATGCGGTGTTGAGAAGACTGATACCACGGTAGTTTTCGCACCTTGATCTATCACCCTTTTTGGGAAACGGTAGCAGGATTGACATTCCGAAGTCTGACGGGCATGCTTCTTGTTCCCAGATAAAAGAGAACACAAACAACCAACACCACCCGTCGTAAAGACCATCCCCTCCTCAACGTGGTACGACGGTGTCAACCATGTTTCGATGGCCGATCGTACATGGGCTAACGGGGCTATGGCGGTGGTGTCACCAGGGCGTGGTGGATTTCCGACCGGCAATCGGATCTCCTATAAAATACCACATGAGCCCGACGACGGCACCATGACTCGGCGTGTGTTCCCCGCCACAAAAGGGGACAACAGCCACAGGATTACATGGACTCCTGGACAGTACCCCGTACTTCCGAATGGCGAATGAGCTCTCAACAGCCACCGGCAACCATACAACTTACTGCTGCCTTGCAGACTGCGCTTGGATGTGCAAAGGCTAGAGGTGCGTCCTCGATCAAAAAGCCGAGTGGTGAGGGGACACCACTTGTACCAAATTCCCAAGAAACTCAAAAACACAACAAACCGTTCATGCTGTCTTTGGTTTATCCTTCTGGTCACAACTGAACTAATTTGTTACTAGGTTCGCAAAACCTAATACATACTTGCATATATATTAGTTCTCCGCAAAAACAGTATTTAACTGTTATATATTGAATTGAATGATGTCATGCTTACCGCGAAATGTGATAACTGATATCGATCAAGGCCAGAATGTATGGATTTACTGGAGTAACAGGTGTTCAGAAATGTTGTAATTCTCAATTTCGGTGAACTATAGCATAAATTGATATCCATCATGTTGGTACCATGTACCGACTCGGAAACCATAGTGTTAGTACCATGTACCTTTTCGGTACAATAATGTTGGTATCGGTTACTAACACAATAGCCATAGTTAGTATCCTTAACAAAAAACAAAAAAAAAAACAACACCAAACCCCCAAACCACAACCCAAAACCCACAACCAACAACCAACAACCACCCACCCCCACACCACAAAACCAGTCTAACGAAGAATTGCCTTTTCTACACTATATTCTTAATTTATCCTGACATATCAATAATGGCTGTGACAATCAAGACCGCAACCTTAATTAAAAGTAGTTGTTATCACGGCCCGCGCAAATAATTTTCGTTAAATTATATAAATGTTAATTTCAATACCACTTCAACATGAAGTGTGGTGTCAGTTATGACAGATTTGGGATGGCTAGTTGGAACTTTTGGTCTAAATGGATGCCATATGAGCTCCACCTAAAGCAAAATTAGACTAACCAAGATACATTAGTTAGTATATAATGGAAAATTGTGTGCAGTGTGCATCAGGGTGGTCAAGTTGTTAGATAACCAGATATGAAAGCAGACGTGCCCAGGTTCGAGACCTTTTCGCGGCAATTTCTGACCAGTACATAAGGAGTTCCCAATAAGGACGAAACCGGTCTACTTGATAAATTCCCTTTTTACACTATACAATTCTTATTTTATACTGATATATATAAGTAATTAATGGTCCAAGTGCTTATATCAAGACATAAATCTTGATTATAATAATTGAAATGATACAAAAATTCGAAAGAAAGATATGTAAAGTTGAATGAATTAGTCAATAGCAAATTATTTACCTATATGGCTTATGAGAGTTGTGAAATAGAAACGCCTTCATCAAATTTGTGTTAGCTCGTTTTGAGTAGAAACATATTTACATTGACTAGGTAAGAATCGACTAGATTAAGGCTTGTGAAAAGTTAGAATATCAATGAAAGATTTACTGTAATTGGTTAAATGTATTTAGGACCTTATTATAAGACGACGAAGAACCAGTTTGAGAATTCGACCGTCGGAATTCCTTGTCGTAATTTGCGAATTTCTTTAAAGTATGATTGACTAAAATAGAGTCGACTTCATTAAAGCTTGTGAAGAGTCAAAATATCAGCCTCGTGTGCAGGATTCACTGTCTTCAGTTGAAAGAAATTTAGACTGTTGGAAGGCGAGGGAAAACCAGGCTCAGATATTGACCATCAGATTTCTTCAACAAAATTTTCGAGTTTCTGTTGAGTAGCTCAAATAAAATGAAGAGAGTTTGTAAAGCAAATTGTGGAACAGTAAATAATAATTGTATGCATTATAGAGAAAAAGTGTATAGTTAGGATTCGAATGCCCCTATGTAACCTTTAGAGTCTAAGGCGAATTGACAAATTTAGAGGCTAGGCAAGAAGAAACTTAGCGCGCCGAAACTATCTAAAAGCCCAAAGTTATAAAGAGTATTACGGGCGAAGGCGGAACCCATTGCTCTTTCAATAAGAAGTCGCACATAGGGGTAAGTTAAACAAGAGTATGCAAACCAATTTCTTAAACTCGTGCTGAGGTAGAGGCTTAGTTTCCCTAGGTAGTACGACAAATACACTTGTGTCTTTGGAAAATATTTAGGTTTTGTTTAAAAAAATTGGAGAATGTTTGGATTTTAATTGAAGAATTGCTATTGCACGTGGGTTAGGGGTTAATTAGTGAGCTGAATTTGATAGTGCAAGTCAAGTTGAGATCTCAAAAATATAAGAGATGACTCGTTTATATCGGTTAATCCATAACGGGGGGTGATTTGCTAGGAGCAGGCGCTCTCGGTAATTTTGATCTTTGGGAAAATCACACCTTAAAAATCTTGAAACGATTTTTTTGATGGCGTAAAAGGAGGCAATAAAATTCGCTAGCCTAGGAGATGAGAGGTACGACATAAGTTTCGAATAATGTGAGTTTCAGAGAGGTGTTATATTTTTTCAAGCCGATCAATCGGGCCCACTTGAATAATTTGGAAGTAATTAAATTAAGATGTGGGTAGAAAACTGATTTAGAAAATAAGATACCAAGGTTCTTGACCGAGTCAATTATTCAAATATCAAGAGAACAATTTGCGATCTGGAGAGAATAGAATTGGTCAACGTTAAGTTAAGAGTGCAACGGAGATAGAAACCGAATGACTGGAGGTGGGATACGGCTGAATGATATTTGGTCACTTACTACTATTACCATATTATCCGCATATTTGAACAGATTGAATAAGGTTTCCTTAACATGCTCCTGTGCGAGTGTTAGGATGAATAGTATAGGACCAAGTACTGAACATTGGGTGAATTCAGATCAAATAAGGGCTGATCTCAAGTGACTATTTTCGAATTTAAAAATTTTGTAACATATAAAAAAATGGTAACTGATAAGTTTAGAGACGCTGTCTCAAAAAACATAACTCAATAAGGTGGGCACAATTTTCCAAAATGATATCCAATCAAAAGCCCTAGAGATATCTAGGCAGAGGAGAGTGCATTCGTGACTTTTAAAAATGGAAGAATAGCAGTGTTTAAGGTTACTGACTAAGTTGATGGAAGAAAAGCCCCCATTTTAGAAACCATGTTGTTAATCAAGTTGACAGAGTCTATCCTAAGACTTAATGAACGAATAGATTAAGTTATATATGTGACTGTCGAATATTTTAGTGAAAGAAAGTTCAATTTTTATTAAGCGGAGATGTTTGAATGTGGAGATCGGCGATGTGCCATAATCTGGGATAGGAGGCATCAAGAAGTTGAACCACTCTGGGAGAAGATAGGTAGCTAATAACGTAAAAGATCATAGAGAAGAGTTTCCAATCTATAAGAGCATTCATGCCTACAGAGAAACCATATTAATCAAATTGGTGTTAAGATTTAATACATTTGATTGCTTGAACGACTATGGCCGACGTAATGTTTAGCCAACTCAGATTCTCATTGTCACGGTTATCGAGCATCTCACAGCGAAAGTGAAAATGGAATTAGAATCTGTGAGATAATTTAGATAGTCGGCGGCTAAGCTGGAGTCGTCCAAATGAGAGCAGATTATGTTTGTGATTTTGAAATTGTGTAACAGTTGGTTTTTGATGATTCAGAAATTTTTACTGGATTTTGGTGCTGCTCAAATGCATCTTTCGATGCCGAGCGCTTATTCGCTGATTAATTGTTTAATGAGCTCGCCAATACGTCGGACTTCGATGGTGCGAGCAAGTAAAGAGTTGCATAATCTGGAATTGCATTCAAGGTTGTCGCGTGCCTTAAATAAGATGCTCAACTGATTCGTCATGTGTATGTACTGAAAAGAGGTGGCAGAAGAAAGGAGGGTGGATAAGACGTTATATATATTGGAAATGCACAAAGAGAGGTTGTCTGAGAGATTTAAGATCTCTCCGAATAATTGCATAAAAAGTCGGGTAAACTCTTCCCAATGAGTGAATCTCCTGAATGATTGAAGTTTCTCTCTTGGGATAGAGTTTAGAAGAGAAGTAATAAAGGAGACCTGGCTGTAATCGAGATTATGAAAGATCTCCCGATTTTGAACATGGGTCAACTTCTTGTTGGATATGACGCAGCCGAGTTGGTTTTTACCTAGGGTAGAAAAGTGCAAAAATTAATTCAGTAGGTTGACCGCAAAGAGCCGAAACAGCGGATAATTTTCTTATTTTAAATTGTGCCAGTTAGCCAAAGGAAGGTTAAGTTCTCCCACAACGATGTATTAATTGAAAGGTTGATAAAAATGAGTGGATATAAATTGGACACATAGCTATCGTCATAAATTGAGAGATTTGAGGCCCTATAGGCAATGAAAACAGATAAATATTGATCTACAACCATTAGCTGAAATTGAAAGAATTCCGGTCACAGCTAGTTAAGTGTAATCAAACGTTTAGACACGAAAGAGGATCTGACAAAGGCAGCTGTAACGACACAAATCAATCGCCGACATATTGCGTAAATTAAATTCAAATTTATTTACGTTGCACCAATGAGAAAAAAGCAAAATTGCCGTTTAACCACGTTTAACCACGTTTAACCAATAGTATGCAAGTACACATATTGCATGCTATTTAAGCACGGTAATTTACCATGCAAGTCAGTTGTGGCATTTGCCTTCTACCTGCTTCACGCGTGTGCGTTCTGTCGGCTGTCAATACGTGTGCGTTCTGTCGGCTGTCAATACCTACGCTGGTGATTTGATAGTTTCACCAACAACTAACTACATCCGTGACTCATCTTGTTGCGGGATACCGGAGAGACGAGCCAATTGAGTGCAGGACCTGCAGGACACCATCCACAACGCGATTACAGCTCAACCACGGGAGCGACAACTCAACCAGAGTCCACCCAAGGCTCTAGGACATCTTCAACTCTGAAGACTTCAAGCGAACGCATTACCAGGCCCTCTTAAGGGCCCCCATATCAGTAACTAATCTCTATTCAGAGCACCTTAACCGAGTTTGTAACGTCGTACGGCATTTACTTGAAGCCGGGGCGTTTACAAAATTGGCGACCGCGCCAGGATATTGATTATTGTTCTGATTTTTTTGGTATAAATAAAATTGACTTCCTTTTTCATCTATTTGGGATAAAAATCGATTAAGATTTGCGTTTTATCTACCGTGATCGTGGTCATCTGTGAATTTTGTTGGGTATATATATATATATATTCGTGGTTTGTGTTGGGGGGATATAATAATAATAGATTGACATTTGTGTTTTCTTTACCCTGATCGTGGTTTTCTGGGAAATCTGTTGGGTATATATTCGTGGATTTGTGGGGATAATAATAATACATCGGCATCAAAGGCCAACGGGGCCTTTGTTCATCTTTTCTACGTACAAAACGGCACCGTACGTACTCAACAAACTCAATTGCGGATTTTTGGAAACAGTGACTTTTTTGTTCTGCACTTATTCAACTGTGGAAGCTGTTTGTGGGTAAGCGTTTCGTTAAAGTATATTTATATATTTTCATATTGCTTATAAATTTATGCTTTTAAGATCCCGTAAG